>CAXKVY010003002.1:0-110147 GCA_964058915.1 Tetropium fuscum | reverse complement strand
AAGCAAATGTGGTACCTCCGTCGGCAGCCGAATACAATGTGAACATCGCGTTTTAGCTTGCTTTGGGGTCGAGTGACGTAACAATAGTTTTCGCTGATAGGATAATCAATTTACATCTTTGATGAGTCATGACTTTTGATTTATGAACACAATTTTCAAAAATTTTCCTTGTTTTTACAATTAGCACTATTTTTATAATGTAGCACTATTTTTATAATTGAAATGAGAAAATGGAAACTAATAAAATTATGCAACTAAGTATAAATGTTAAATGTGTTACTAAATAATATTTTTTATGGGAAAACTCCACTTATTTTATAACATTTAATTTTCAACTGAAAATACTTAAATATAGATTTTTATTAGCAGATATTAAATATGTAGTAACCTACATATAAAAATAATCATGCCTTCTTCAAGAATCAGGTATATCGTTGATGGAATGCTTCAATCAGCGATTATATTAAGAAATATTTTATGTGAATTATGTATGTGGTAACGCATAAAAAGTTCGGATATATGGCCGTATTACATCTGGCGTTTTACTAAATGACAACCTGAGGGAAGATAAGGAATGATATATCATTTAAGTCATCACTCGCGGTGTATCGGTTCTACATAGTAATATAAGTTTATGGTCCCTAAGAAATGGAGCAAAATATTTGGAAAATGTTATGTATGTTGCCTGATTATATATTCCCCAATTTCTATATGAAGGTAAATATGCATTTAGTTTATTTGAAATCTAACATACCTTTCCAATTACGTATTTTCTCTATTACTATTATATAGTATTATATACCACAATTGTATAATATATTAATTATATTCTTAGCTTAGCGGGCTAGCGAGGAATACAGAATTAATAACCTAAACCTAAACAAACATTTTTTGTTAAATTCGCGCGGAAATTATTTAAGTCGCGGGTGACAGCTAATATTAATATAAGAGTACATAAGTTTATTTACCGGTATTAACTTTTACAAAATTAAATTATTGGCAGCATGTACCGTCGCCGTTGAGTAATTTATCATAGATTTAGTTCTGATGCTTTCTGCATTTTTCATGCAACCACCTCAAGCCCCCAGCAGATCTACAATTACCTAGCCCTATAGAGCTAGGTACATCTCATAACTCCTTTCCGTGGAAGTTGCAGTCCTCCATGAGTTGCAGTCCTCCATGAGTTGCAGTCCTCGGGTCATTCCCGAAGAGAGGTAGATCTAACCAAAGCCCATCTAAGGAAGGATATAGGGTGACGTGTATTAAACCTGATTTGATCTGAATCCTGGATTACATCTAATATACGTATATATTGTGATTAATGTTACAAAGTAACCTTTTATCTAAATTTTATTGTCAGACAGTAGTCATTTAATTATATTTAAACATTATTTATTTTATAACTGCTGAATTTCATAGTAATACATTTTATATTTGATTTAATAATTTTTCAACTCTCTATATACCCCACCTAATATTGAATATTCACTCAATATTAAATAATCGAGGACTACACTATATAGTACAGTGACAATAATGCCCTAAAGCTGATTTCTGCAGGGATGTCTAGCTTTTATGGTCCAGATTAACATACTAAAACTCCCCACTCCTCCGAGGGTTAAAACCACCCAAAAACCACCCCCAAAGGTAAATTTTTTAGGTTTTGAAAATATCTCGAAAACGGTAGCCTTTGTTAAAAAATGTCAGAGACCAAAAAGAAAGACAATAAAATTGACCTACAAATTGTTGTATATATATATGTAGAATTTGTTCATACCAGTGGCGTGCAGTCAGTGACCAAAATCGTTAGTTTTTTCTCGGACCTTGAAAATCACCATCTATTACAATCTACTTTGCTAAATATCTGGAATACAACGATCTGCCATACATCGAATACATCTGCCTTTTACGAAAAAAATGGTAAATTACAAAATGAAAATCAATCAAATTACCTACAACATGATATACACATGTACATAATTTTATTAAAACAGTGACGTGCCAATAAATCTTTCAATATAAATAAATGTTAAATATCTTTATATTCACAAGTTCGACGGAAGCAAAACAAATTAAATTACATTAAATCAGAGGCGCACAATAGAGTTTAATCAACACATTTTTAATATAATTCTTATACTCGACATGGTTTGAAAAATAACATCATACACGTGCCATAACAGTTTTGGTGACAACGTACCTCAGCGGCGATTAGGTCAATTTCCATGACAATTCGAGGACGAACTTTTCGTCCCCATTCATCATTTATTAGCAAACAGTGCTTTAGAATTGTGTCCTTGATGGAAATTGTACTCACAAGACAAACTTATTGCATATTAATTTTTCGAATATTCACATTTTTGGTGCAAAACAGACAGTCAGTTTTAAAGTTAATTTTTTCATTCACGGGTCGTCTCACCGGCGTAGAAGGTAGATTAGATTCATCCTGATGGTTATTAATAGCAATTTTAAAAGCTTTAATGCTTGTGGATCTTGTATAATCCCGTCGACATTTTCCATGCACTATCATAAAGTCTCTATTTTCAAAGATTATCCACTTTTCATCACCTCTCTGGTGACTAGCTGTTATTAATGTGGCCAGTCCTTTTTTCTTAACTTTTATATATTTATAGAGATTTAGTGATTGCTGGTCACATATAGCGCACACATCCATTTCGGCCTTGAAACGCTGAAAAAAGAGTGTTTTCAATAAAAATTTGGCCGCTGAGTCTGTTTAGTATGTTACGGGAGACAACAACATAATCTCTAATAAAAAACCGTAAAAACCACAGAAGTGGATATAATGTAAAATATACAAAACAATTACTTACCCGATATTATTAATTAATTAATGTCTATAAACAATACACAAAATAGAGTTTTTGATACTTCCACAAACCAAAAAATACACAATTAATGTAGGAAGCTAATAAGTTCAATCGCACGCGGTGAATCATGGATATTTTGCCGTTCCAGCCAAGGAGATACACATATTGCTGGCGAGCCAGCGCCCGTAGCATGGGCATGCAACTATATTTATAGATCTCGCAACTGATAACATTAGCAATGTTACCACGTCGAAAATACCATTTCTAAGGAATAATTTTATAATTTTATTGATTGTTTTGTATGACTTTCTTCTCCCTTATAAATATAATTTTTTAATCAACCCAAATTCACCGATTCCTTCGTAATATCAGGGAAATAATTGACAATCTGGCATTAATTCATTGATAAACATAATAATCGGTTCACCAATCACCGGAAGTATTCCGGAGAATAGTGTAATAGAACCAATCATCTGACGTAGTCATTTATTGGTTTTTTATTTCTACCAAAACGAAAATATGTCTGACGTGTGAAAATTAGGTGAGTAGAAATATTATGCAACGTCTAATAACTAATAATTTTGGTCACTGGCTGCACGCCACTGGTATAAACCAAAGGATACCGTTTTCGAGATATTTAACAAAAACTAAAAAAAATTACCTTTGGGGGTGGTTTTGGGGTAGTTTGCAAAGGAGTGGGGACTATTATTATGTTAATCAGGACCACAAAAGCTAGACATTGCAGCAAAAATCAGCTTTCGGGATTTTGTTCCACGAACACCATAAGAATGAAAATAATGTCCGTGGCCCAAGAATAAGACGAGCCACCCCTGAGCCGATAAGTTAGTCTGGAGCTAGGTAGGTACATGAATCTTTCGTTCGAGCGGCCGTTCGTATAATCGTTCACCATAATTTATATGAAACTACCAATCGATTAACTATATACCATATATTTATTAGGCCACGCTGCAAATAATGAATATATTCACATTATCCAATTTCTCTTTGTTTGTTCTATGTAGGTACCTACCGATCAATTACAATTAACTCTAACCGCCGATATATGTCATATATATGTATTTACTGTTTGTGTATATTTTTTTTCTAATTTCATGTATCAGTAAACATTTTGGTATTTCCTTTCCACAGCTTTATACACGTTTATTTTTATGTCATCTCTTTCGGGTATTATTAAGTGGTATACAGAACATCACTTTAAGTGAATAAATGCAGTATTTTTTTACATTTGTGGTACGTATTGCCATTAATTTATCATGGAGGATTTGACGGCTGCAATCCATTATGTAACGGTTTCTCGAGTAACGTCATGTCGAAATAAAGTTTTTCTGCTCAAACCCCTCGTGTCACCACGGAGGGACAGCCAGAAATCAAACATTAATTAAAATGGTACCCGTTCATGCAGACGAGACGGTTCATTAGCAATGTCTTGGATCCCGTAACGATTCTCCTCTTTCGATGGGTGGTGCGATTATCGCAATAATTGCGATATGTTCACCGGGGATTTATAAGCAAAGTAGTCTGGCTCGAGATATATCCGTTGATAGGTTGTTATTATAGGACTCTTTGCAAATTCATAGTGTCGGGTCTTATCATTGTCTTAGTGTTTATTCTTAATGTATTATTATTTTAGCTTCTTTAGCTTTATTATTTCGTTAAATAATTTTTTATTATTAGGTTTTTATTATTAGGCGTAGGTCATGGTGTGAACAACCAGCTGAGTGATCGATATTTAGAGAGCTGTGCGATTTGGAGATGATGGAAATTTGTGGGCTCAATTCAAGTTAGTTCGGTTCAGTTACGTAGAGTAGTTAATTTATTTTTTCTAACTTCTGCAAGTAGTTTGATACCAATGCTCAATTGATTAACTCCATTATTTGGAACGTATTATGCCCAATAAGTAATATAAAAGAAAACGTCCCATTTTTGTATCCATTAACAATACTGTGTTGTAAATAATCACAGGCTTTGTCAGATATTACGCTTTTTACGTATTTTTTCCTCTCTCATTCTTATGAAGGCATATATAGTTATTTGTATATTAAAGGATGTAAGTGTTAATAACCTATCGAGGACGATTTTGCGGCAATTGCTGGCAATAGAGTTCGAGACAATATTTGTCAAACAAATAAGTTATAGTTTGGTATAAACATAGCCAGTCTTTTTGTGTAGGTACCTATTTAATAATTAAATCTGGTGTTTAAAGCTCACAAGGGGTAGCTTATTTAATAGGAGATTCTTTTCACATAATACTAGACATAATATAAGCCATTTGTAAAATTACCATGTTTTATACAATTCCATTCTTGTGTGGTCTTAGGTATAACCCGTATAACACTTTTCCAATAGCAACTATCTTCATAGCTATTAAAGGCTTTAAGCACTGAAGCCGGTGTTGTTCCTGGCCATAAAAAGAAAATACCTACTTTTCACTGACACACATTGAATGTCAAATTATTACCTGAATATCAGGCAAATGTCAGTTGTCAGTTTTGTTCATATATATATATATATGACGTTTTGACATGTGTTTTGTTAGTTCGGTTTGTTCTTCTTAGCTTTTTTATGTGTGTAACTTAATCGTCCATTTTAATGTTACGGCCAGTGCTAGTTTATATTACCCTGGTCACAATGAACGCAGAAACTTGTATAACGCGAGGTAATGTATAACCTAGTATTTATTTGTTTATTTATTTTAAGAGGGGGTCGGAATAAGAGGGGGTCGGATAATTTTAAGCTTTTCTGTAGAGGCATGTTTTCACAATGTTTTCTTGGCAGGTCATGTTCTAAATCACTCATTTCCTAGGCCAAAAATCAATTCTAAAACTATCAGATTACATGGCTTAGCAATAGAAGCTTTATATTTAATTTTATAATCGTTTTATATTATTTAAATATTATATTAGTTCAGAAATTTTCAAATAGGTGGAAATGTAGTCTCAGTGTGCTTTGTTAAATTTAAACCTTAATTAAAATAATGTTTTTATTAGGTACTAATAGCAATGTCTTTCTGAAAAACGTATAAAAATAGATTTTGTTGCTTTTTAATGCCAGCGATAAAATGTCTGGTTGAGAAGCAGTAAATTGGAGTAAGGGGTTTTTATTGAAACATTTTCCTAGAGCCTCAGCAAAAAGAAAATAATGTCTTATCAAAATTAGATGATATCAATGGAAAGCGACAAATTTTTCGTGTTTATGTGAGGTAGAAATGTTTTGATGTACAGTTTATTTTTATAGCTAAGTGTATATTGCTTTCGATGGTATGAATAAAAATAAGTAAGTGCTAATATTTAAATTCTTAGTATTTTCTATTTAGTATTTACTTCAACACTAAGAAGGAAATACGTTTTAATATTTTAATCCATCTTCTGCTTTAAATAAATTACATCTGGTTGGATATTTGTACAAGATTTTATGAATAGCATAAACATTTAGAAGTTGGATATGAAATATCTGGAAACCATCTCAAACAGGTAGGTATTTTAGTTTCTACGCAATTCATGTTGGATCTGCCTCATATTTGTTAGATGAGAGCAATTAGTCCTTTGTCTTAACAAGCCGCTTATTCCAAGACTGTTTAGAATTTCTTTTACCGTGATGATCAAACAGATTGTTCCAAATGCGGTACAGGTAAATACAACCTGAAAATTATCTGTATGTCCTGATATTTACAAAATGCAACTACAAGCAGCTGATGAAGACGATGGGGAATTTCTGTCGAGCTTTTTAAATACCATAAATAAAACAACATGCAAAAGATTTATAATATTTAGGTTAAAAGTTAATTCAAAAAAATACAAAGCTGCCACAAAAAAGCATGACAGTTAAGTCACTGGCCGGTCATTAAGTCAGTGGCGGCCAGTAAATACGTTATCTAATAGATGTCGCCGTTGAAAAAATTTAAAGAGGTCATTAGAACTATGTAGGTACGTTTCTACATACAGCATCGTAAACAAACAAAAATAATTCCACTGTAGTCAGGGATCTAGGATAAAAACGTTTCTATAAAATACCGAACCATGAACTCGCAGGTATAAAAAAAAATATGGACATTATCCAGAAATATTTGCCATATCCGAATTAAGAGGGCGCGATGTCGGCCAAGATTGCAAAATTGCAAAAATCGAATTTTTGGAATTTAAATATGCAGTGCAAAATTTTCCGTTGACATTGCATTTCCGTGCTTACTTAATAATTCTTACGACAGTCGAAAGCTAATATTTTGCAAAAGATAAGTTACGTTTATTAGTCTAATCTATAAAAATATTTAATGGATACGTTGGTATAGAGAGAGACCTGTAAATATAATTCAGTTTAAAAATCGCTGGAGATATTTTCTTTTTCTCGCATTTGTATTCACCGCATAGCCGCTAAAATGATTATATTACGTCAACGTTCTATCTGGTCCACAGTCTAATTAGTTATATTTTACTTTTCAGACTGTAGTCTTTTGAATTTATGGTCAAGGGCTATGCTATGCAAATATTCTTAATTCAATGCTTCAGCGTATCCGCTTCTCAGCCTAAAAACTTCAGATAAGAATTTCGCGGTTGAAAAAACGTAGGAAAATAAATTTTACTTGAAGCGTATTTTTATAAAGGTGGCACTTGCCTTTACAATTAATTGTGTCATGTTAACAACTAGTATAGATATAGGTGTATTTTGACATCTATTTGCCCGGTGAACGTGGCCCAATCATTTGCAAGCCAATTTTGTTGGACAATTGAGAGGTGGACATCTGAGGGGTCGTCGACTACGAAGATTGGCTTCGTGGAGACGATTTCTCACAGTATCCCGACAAAGATTGTAGATTGCAGAAATATGTTCTCTGTCTTTTTTATTATTACATGCAATGGGATTTTTTTAAATATAAATTGTTTCCATAATTGAACGTGTTTTATATTTTTGTTCTTTATTAAGAATTTTTGTATTTTCATAGTTTAAGTTATGACCTGTTTCATTAGAACTATAATACTAGCTGAATATTTGTGACCTTTTAAACGCTCTTCAAGAAGTTGCTTTGTTTGACCAATGTAGACTTCATTGCTTACATGGGATTTCGTATATAAAATGTGTAGTTTTTTCAAGTGGATTTTTGTCTTTTAATATTGTCTTTATAAAGGAATTTTAAGAAGTGTTTATATTTTTAGGTGCTGTGTGAATATCACAGACAACGAAAAACGTACGTAATATTAATAAAAAACATTAACACAATGATTTTTTATATAATTTTGCTCTGATGCTGAATCATTACCACGATGCTTTTGAATTATTACTCAATGTACGAGTACGTAATATTAATGCTCAACGCACATTGATTTTAATCAGGAACGTCTCAGATAAAAATACTGATATTAATGACCATTGACATGGATTAATGTCCTAGTACATTGATTCTATGCCTAGTAAACATCAACCAATTAACAAATTTTGATTCAATTTATAATTAAAAAATATTATCCCGATGACCTAATATACATTAATTAATAATCTGTGAGTATTATCATAATGCAAAAAAGCAATAATGGTAGGCCTGAAATAAAGGATGGAAAAAATTATCGATATATTGCTACCGGAATGGATCTATATATAAAAAAAATTATCGATATAATTTATCGATGTTTATATACTGGGTGATTTAAATTCGAGGCTCACCATGGGGATTTTGAAAACAGTAAGAGATAGTTTAAATTTAGTGAAGTTGCGCTATGGCTATACGGATTTTTTCAGTTGAAATTTGCATATCTACCAGACCATGTTGTGTTTGTATTCCATTTTGTTAATACTTCAGTTTTATAATCTATAGGAGTTAAATCTAAGAAATTATGTTATTTTCTGACTCGTTTTCAATTGTAAATTGTATTATTGGATGCTAACTTTTAAATTTATTTAGAATCGTATTTTTATATTCAGTTGGAAATGCAGTTATGCTATCATCAACATAACGTTTGCAAAATGGTTTATAGTTTAATTTTTATAGTTTAATGTTGGAATTATGGTTTCTTCCAAATCTTCTACTACTAATTCTGCAACTGTACTGGTGACTTGCATAGCCGCAACAGCCGCAATGTTCCACAACTTGACGGTGTAAAATTTTCAAGTTACTTTCAATGTGACACATGTTCAGTTATTTTAATTGCAAGAAACGATAAGTCTCCAAATTTGCTAAGTAAATAGTAAGTATGACTTGTCAAAATTTATATACTTTAGATTTATCAGAAGTTCAAGGCAATAGTTGATATTGACAGGACAGAATATTGTTGAATGTCGCGTTTCTGTTGGTTATAAACTTGTATCGTAATGGAAAATTCGTCCTTGATAGTATATAATATTCCACGGGACTGAAATAGTACTTTTAATCCCGAAGATAAAGTTTATGGTGCGACTGTAGGGAAGGCGATAATTCACCTGAGGGCTTAAAAGTACTTCAGTCGCAAGGTATATACGATATTTTTCGTACTTCAAAAGCACATAGAAACATTTATAGGATCATGGATAACTATTAAGCATAAAGCGAGGCAAATAAGTCACAGACATGTTCGTAATCATTGTAATGTTGGGTTAGATTAATTTGGAGACATTGTCATTGCTAGCATTCCAGGAGACAGTGAATTTTTTTCGGCTTATTTTCCCAATCGGTGTATATTTTCAATCTATTCTCTTAATGACAAACAAGAATTATAGGGCACCTGACGAGCATTAGACGAGTCTGGCAAGACTTGGGGGATGTTCCACATTAGCCACATTGTATTTTAAGCTGTTATTATAACATAGGCCATCATCTAATAAATTTTCGTGACTACGTAAATGAGGAAAATTTTTTTGGTGAAAAATTTTTAGTATTTCACCTGCCAGACGTAATATCCATACTCACAGATTAGCCAGACTATTTTGTTTACTTAACTTCAATATACCTCTTACTACTAGAACTATTTTTATCAGTGGAAAAAAAGGGCAGTGTATGCGTAGTTCTGACGTATTTTCCGCCTCAACCCATCGGACCGCCCCCTGGAATCTGGAATCCAGACCCCCCCCCTAAATATATATTAATTTTGCTTAGACTACTAACCGAACAATTCTATCACTGCATCCTGACTGGGGAAATAAGTGCCGAAAATCGTCACTGCCTCTTGGACTATACTATCATTAGCTCGATTATGAGCGATGAGCGTGTATCTGATCCCGGAATGACAGAAAGTGACACTTCAGCCCCTGTCAAAAGGGACTAAAATTATTACTTCCCGAAAGTACGAAAAGTATAATAATAGGTAGGGAACATCTAATAAACAAATTATAGTATGGGAGTAGAACAAAGTTGAATAGGTCGATATCTGAAGTTCGCTATTAAATTATGCATAATATAATAATATTAATCACTATTTAGTCAGTGTTATTTATGCATAATATCATTATGAAATTAGTGTTTCATACAAACAGCTGGTTGCAGTATACTACCTAACCTCGAAAAACGCCACATATAATTCACATTATCTAATAATATAAAGCAAGCTTTCCAGCTGCCGGTGTTTGGCATAACATACCGAACCGGAATAATCATATTCAGAAACTGTTGTAGTCGCAAATTGTGCCTCTCTTCCTGCCTGCACTGCGTCCTGGAAACTCATTTTTACTTACCTAATTAGCACACACCGCAAATATTAAAAAGAGCATGCATGCAGACAACTGAAATGTTCCCCAACCTCTATCAAGTGAATCAAAATAATAGGGTGGGAAAATGTCAGCCATGTGGAACAGAAGTAGTTAGAATATCTTACGTGCACTTGGAGCACTTCCGCCGACGACAGGTGGGTCTTCAGTGCCAGTTCAGCCGGTGCGGTGCTTCAGAAGACCGTTGTGTATTTGGCGCGGTAAAAGTCGTTGCTATCGTGAGTCGGTGTTGATAATACAGTGCTAATGTGATGTGGGTGCTCTTTTGTGTTATTTCGGCAGTGTTCTTACCAACATCATCATACTACCACAGGAGATATGGTAATGTGCCATTTGGAATAAGTGTACCTAATGTTAATTGTGATGCCGGGTTTGTTATGAGGGTTCAAATGGAAGCTGGCTCGAAAGGGATATTATCAAAATGAAAAACGGCGGACTTATTGTGCGATTTGTAATAACGATTACGTCAGTGTTAACGAATCCAATTATATGAGTAATATTGTGCGATATCTGATGTATACTATAGTCAATTTGAAAATGAAAGAGAGTAATTAAAGATCACTATTTACCTTTATACCATATTATTTCTAATTTTTACACGCAAATATTATTTTTATTCCTTAAAACATTATTTATTTTCGGTTTGTCAATGATAATGATAAAGGATCTGTTCAATTATTGAACAAAGACATATTTGATGAATTTTTTGAATATCGTAGTCTTGGAAGGCCAACCACAGTGCTGATGTGATTGGCGTTGATAAATCCTTTTTAATAAAAAAATCTGCCTTGCCATGACTAGAGTCAGTGACAGCTTACAACTTTGATAGAAAGCCCTACAGTGCATGTATACACAAAATCGTTTTAATAATTTCATCAATGCAAGGGTTTCTAATTCATACGAATGACATTAGGTTTCTTCGCGTGTGATTTGTCGACTAAAATAATATACAAGGTGTAACTTATCATCCTGCCACTGCTGTGGAGTTCCGGTGGAGCCGTTACTACAGGCGTGAATACAGACGCCGCGCGCCGCTCTGTTATTGCGTAGGATTATACATTGCAAGAATAGGTCAAATTAAATTAAATAACAGTAAAAGTACGTTTCCACGTTAGTGCAATTTCACCCCTTTAAACGCCTGGGGTAGGTTGTGCTCCACTTGAAGAGGGTTGCAAATTTAGTACAATAAATCTGCGACATAGAGGTACCTACACATTTCCGTAGGTTTTTTGCCGGTCAGACCTTTTGCAGGAAATGGTGTATTTTAAATAGATAAACAAGGTTATACACAAACGTCTAAAAAAACCAAAAAGTTTAATTTTTCGTTTTTTTTTAATAATCTTTTATACTTATTTTGTGGAAAGAATTTTGTGGTTTTTTGACTTCATAATTTGCCATTTCGCTAGTAAATTTGATTCTCTACAAAAAAATGTGTTATGCTTATACCTACCTATATTAGAAATTCAGTTTTTGAGTTACAGTTAGAAGGCTTTAAAGTGGAAAAAATTTACTTCGTTCTTAAAAGTCGAACCCTAAATGTAATAGCATTTTGTGGATTCATTATTAGTGGCGCAAAAAAGAGTAATTTTATTTATTGTTATTATTGTCGTATTAGTAAATTAATGTTAAGGTCTGAGTGTAATATTTACAAAATATCATATGATATAGGTAATAGATCAGGGACGATAATTTTTTAAACAAAAAAAAATAATAGTATGATGAAACCTACTGGAAAAGGAAGAGAATATAACAAAAATGAAAGGAAAAATAATTTACGGGCGATCTGAGGACGAGAATGGGGAGGGGGTGAATTTTTAACGGTTTATCTCGATTTTCGGCAAAACTACAAGTCCTCTGAAAAAAAGTTAAATGGCAAAGTTGTAGGTAATAAAAAGATCTACAACTTTTGTTTTTACCCTTTTTAACATAACCTCAAAATTTAAATAACCATGTTTTTTATTTTTTTTGTTTTAGAAAAAAAATTTAAAGAAATTTGTTGAAAACTTACCTATTCATGTCCCAAACATACTGTATTTTTTTTGATTTAAAATATTAATTTTTTCACTTTATTTTGACTTAATATCGAAAAAGCACCCTAATTTTCAAGCGAAAATTCTCGCATCAAAATATACGCTTTTCTAAAAAAGTCGGTAGGCTTTTTGTTCGTGGAAACCTCTACTTTCTGATAGTCTAAAAAAAACAGCAAAAAACAGGTTTTACAGGTTAAAAAAACAGGTTTTTACAGCTGCTACGAAATAACAGGTAGTAAGGCCCAGACCCTCCTAGCCTCTTCTCCACTTCTTTTTCAAATATCTTTTGATATGCTAAAAGTTTCCGTAGGTCACTCAGGTATATCTTAAAATAGCATCATAAAAAATAGTCATCTCAAGTTATCTTAAAATAGCAATGAATAGGCATCTACGCATATAATTTAAAGAACAATTTATATTCCCCACTCGCAGGTTCGTAGAGAGATAGATACTACATTTACCATTATGAATGATTGGTTACTGAATTTTTAAAAGTATTTGATGACGTTTCACTGCCCCATTGAGATACCTCAAATTTTTTTATCCAGATTTGGACAAAAAATAAAATATTTTTTTTGATAAGCAGTACAACAGGTATACTGGGAATGTAAAAAGTTACCTAAAGAATCTGATTCAACAGAAATCTCAAAATCGACAAAAATCGACTTTTCTGCGTTTTTCGATATGACGTCAGAATTAACAATGTATCAAGTGTCAACATAAGACGTCATTTGAAATAATCAGAACACTATTATGGGATATCGTTTAAAAAAGTCTAAATATAAAATTAAAAAAATCTAAATTTTCGTGCTTAACCTGATCAGACAATCTCATAAATTGTTCTGCATTCGGATTTAACCATACCAGCGGCAAAACAATTGAGAAATGTGTGAAATTCCCGTTAGAACTACATTACGTTCTCCAAACAGTCCCTGATGAATTACCTTAATGCTAACAGAATTAGTAGTACAGCTTTTAATCAAAATTAATGCAATTAAAAGTCATTCGTAGTATAAATAACAAGGTAAATGGAAGTTAAATTAAATATGTTTACCTAATGCAAAATATATGGTGTATATTATTTACTAGACACAGAGTTAATGAATTTATAAGCTTTAATTAGTAGAAAACTACACTGTGATAAATTCATTGAAAAGAAAGTTTACAAGTCAAGATAAAGTTTCTTATGTCAAAATAGTCGGTAAGTCCATATAAGACCATTTATGTTCGTCAACTGGATGAGGTCAGTATTTTTTATGATTCTGATTAAAGATTAGGAATAAGATATTAAAAGATAACAGATTAAAAAAATAACTTCCCAATTTTATTTTTTTTATTATTATATTAATGTAATTTTGTTTTAATGTAGTTTTGTGTTATACATTTTTGCATGTTGTTTAGTTTTCTAATTTAGGAATAGTTCTCCCTTTTTATGACATTGATTTAATCATTTATTTATTAAATCTATTCGGCTTAATAATATTACTTATTAATATTACTATTATTATGATTTAAAATAAATTAAATGCGCCAATTGAAATAGTCGCTTTGAGAAAACTTCAGACATAACTTGCGAAACTTATTTAAAAAAAGGAGATATCGAGAATGGTTCTCGCGCAATAACAAAGACTGTTTAATTGTTGCAGGTGTTGCTCTCAAAATCTCGAAAATCAATATCAAAATCGATATTGATAATTACATGTAAATTTCGATGTGATTCGATTTTGTAAATTTTAATACACGAGTCTATTCAAGTAATTGTTGTGTTAAAATAACTTTTTTGCACGCTCAAGCTTTTTTGTTCACTTACCGTGTTTGTTTATACGACGGTAAGTAACACTTACCGGTCTAGAGTGATAAGTATATATAATTATCAAAATTGACATTTTTAACATCGCATTGATTTAAACTGCAATTCAGTTTAAAATTTAATTAAATTATGTTAATTCATTGGACTCTGGCCACTTTAGGTGGAGGTGACCAAGGTGGATTTTCACACATTTACGCTTTTAATAAAAAATCGGTAACCAAGAAGAACGGTAAATTACCCTTACCGTTCTTGGTACTTAATATACTATAGTATGTGCCGACTAAGTAATATTGGTTGTGGTTGACGCCGATTGTGAAACGTATATTAGGAAAACAGATGAGAGTCAGTCATTCCGTCATTCGTCATTGACAGTATACGGTATATATTGTAAAATGAAGATTAAAGATTTGTTTCTATTAAACTGAAATCAACAAAAGAAATTATTTAATTTGGAAATAATTGATATCGTTAGTATGGTTTCCCAAAGGCACTTACGAAGAGTCAGGTATTACTGCAAAGAAAGAAATTTAAAATTTATTGACATTTTTTTGTTAAGCATTTTATATATTAATTTGTTGTATGTCGCGCTGAGTAGCGCTTAACAAAAACTGTTGCAATTATTGACAACTGTCGCGTGGAGTATTTTTTTTTCAATTATTTACAAGTAAATCTTACATATACTTACCAACTTTATAATTGTATTGAACAATTTAGCAACTGTGCTGATTGGCGAATACTTACCACTTAACTTCCGACTGTTGAATACATTCTACGCATATGGTAGCTGCCGACGCCCGTCGGGGGATCGAAGCAGATAATATTGGAGTATTTTCACTTATGCATATTTGAAACGTAAACAATCTAAGAATAAGCTATTGCTATATTTTTAAACGGACCTATCAAACTGTTCATATTATGTTATTCCGAATTAAATATAAAGCTAGGCCTCTAAAATTTAAAGTATGTTATACTGTCAGACCTTGCAGACAATCATAACGAGCTAAGACATCAAATTGTGACCTATCAGTATTCCCTGACCTTGCTGACTGGACAGATATACAGCATGTCGCATGTCACGAATGTTTTCTTAAAGACGGGTCCCATTTACACGCGCCCAGATTTTTTTTAAATACTGATCTTTTTAAATAGGCCTATAACTGAAATGATAAGAATTTGTAATCAATCGTTTCCCACATCCTTCACGCCTATATAGTATTTCCTATTTCCCAAGATGTTCTCTTGGCCGCGTTTTGTACGTTCGTTATTTTAAATTTAATATCTGAATCAATATTGGGCGTAAGTACTTATGTCACATCAGGTAGAATCAGCACAACTTGAGTATTATTAAAGTTCTATGCAAAGTTTGATACAAAAGCTCCGACAAGACTTCTCAAGTTACACATCAACTGTTATAAGTAAAGCATCAACCTGTCGATAGCAATCAATACGAGACGTATTCCGAGGGACTTATAAACTTTGCTTCTATTTGCGCTTTTGTTACTAAGAAAGTAACACAAGCAACAAAACAACATATACACGGAAGCAAAAATCTGAAATGCTTGATTGAAATGTTTTATTCTTTTACAGTTGCGACGGAAACTGAAGTTCGGGCACATGTGGACACTACAGTGGCTTTACCGTGCAGAGTGGATGTGAACCAGTGCGGTCAACTGCATAGCGTGAAATGGTACAAGGATGCTAAAAGGGTATATGTTTTCAGCAACGCCAGGCTAGGAAGAGGGGAAGGAGATGCTACGGAAAGGTAAGGGAACTTAAAACATAAATAATTATATTATTAGAACTAATTATTGGCAATTAAATTACTGAAAATTAGCGTTGTGATTTTGCGTACATAGGCAGCCTTAGTGTTAGAGGAAAAATACACTGGGATCCATCTCAAAAAATCATGTATTGCTCCGGTAAACTATTTTCATTTGCTGACGTAAATCACGTAAATTCGTATTTTTGACGAGATTTCGATATCACTAGCATTACACTTAAATGGAAAACTAAAAATTAAATTATAAAAAATATTAAAATTAGAAATGTCAATTATGTGGTACCTACATATTATTGGATTCAGAATATTATGCTAGGATTCAAAAATACCGTAACATGCAGGGTGTTCCATTTAAAAATCGAAAGTGTGTCACTTCCGGTGAATAATCATTAAATAATATGTGTCAAAGTAAGTACTCGTTTCACAAATTATTAACGAAAAAACGTGGAAGAGTCTTATAATAATTATAAAAGAAGTATCGAACGAAATGTTCACAAAAATTCATATTTGTTCTTCATCTAGAAAATGAAATATTTCATTCATATTTTTTCTTCATCGGTTTGTGTCTTTGCTTTAATGATCTTGGATAGGAAACACGCGTAAATTTTATTACCGGTGGAAATAGGTTCCAACCCCTTTAACTACATATTTCAAAAACCTGATATTTTGTGGTCCTAGGTTTTTTATTAAAAAAAATTAATAAAAAATAATTTGAAATTTCTGGCGAACGCGTTTGATGTCAGAGCCGCCATATTAATTGAGGCGTGGCGTCAAGCTATCTGTTTAGTTTTGCATCTTGAATTGGGAGTCTAGTATTGTGCGTTTTTATGGTGATATTATTTATATCTAGCATATTAGTTTGAAAAGGAGACATCAGAGACTAAATCTAGATATTCTAAATATTGTTCAGTCACAATGCAGATTAAATGTTATTCTTATAGTGAAATAAAGCTAGAGAATTAACGCAAAATAGTACGGGAGAGAAGTAGCTCTTTGGCCATTTAAGGTTAATAAGCTGATTACGAGCCCCTTCCCATATCAGTTGGCCCACCCATTGAAATCTTAGTTTTTTGGTCAGCATCAAAACATAATAAATACTACAAGCTGTGTTTAGATCTCAAAGTAATTAATAGGGCATATTTAATCTTATGCAGTAGAAAACACCCAACTTTATTGGTCTTCACTCAAATTTGTAACAAAGAAGCAAAATGTTGCAAGTACGGCGTACAACCCGTTTTTTTATTCATTACAAAGTAAGCCTACAATTCGAAGGTGGCCGTGGAAAACAGACGCCACAACAATTCAACAATTATTGCTAATACTCATAGCTGTCAGAATTCATTTGATACAGCTTCAAAGTAGTTGTGTTCTTTAAAAATGGGCAGAGGAAACGTTATGGATGACAAAATTCGTTCACTTATTATTAAATTTTTCAATTATGGGAAGTCAAACTTGTAAATTGCAAATTTATTAGAATTATCGCGGTATAGTGTAAGAAATATAGTTAGAAGGTATAAAATGACGAGTTCAGTCGCTGCAAAGCCCCGATATGTAAAAAAAGCAAGATTACAGATTGTGATAGAAGAGCGTTAAGAAGAATTATCCAGAAAAAAAGACGTGCCAAGTACCTCGAGTTAAGTGTTCTGTGGAGTGATGCCGTTGGAAGACGTATTTCAAGATCAACAACTCACAGAGAGGCTCACAAATTAGGATTTGGGACTTACAAGGTAAGTTTTTTAATAAAAAAAATGAACTAGAAAAATTAAAAGTGACAATTTTGCATTAGGCCATAGAAAAGCCACTTTTAACACCACGGCAGAAGAAAAATAGGGTAAGATGGGCAAAAGAACATAAGGATTGGACATCTCAGCAATGGCGTGCAATACAATGGAGCGATGAGGCCCGATTCGAAGTTTGTGTTTGAGATAGTCGAAGTAGAGTTATTCGCAAAAAAAAATGAGGCATTCCATGGTGACTGTCTTAAAAGAAAAGTAAAATTTCCTGCATCCGTCATGGTGTGGGGAAGCATGTCATCAAAAGGAGTAGGGAAACTCCAGTTTATTGTCGGAAACGTGGATACAAACAAATATGTGGCCATTTTAGAAAAATCACTTTTACCGTTCATGGAAGAGTGTTTGATATCAGGGCAAGAATTTATGTTTCAGCAGGACAGCGTAGCATGCCACACCTCAAAACGAAGTTTAAAATGGATGGAGGACTATGGTATACCACTTTTGGAATGGGTTTCTAGTAGTCCGGATCTATCACCCATTGAAACTTTGTGGCACGAGATGAAAAAGGTGCTACGGAAATACCCTGCTCGAACAATCCCTGAACTGAAGCAAAGGCTTCAGGAAATATGGGATTCTTTTACACCAGAATTATTCCAAGGCTTGGTTAATACTATGCCTCAACGAATTTCGGCTGTAATAAAAAATAAAGGTGATGTTACCCAGTGGTAAATTATAAAATTGTTGTTTTGTTAATTTAACGTATTTGTTCACATTAATTTCTTTTTATTCTCATTTTGTGTTAGTTATCAGTCTCAGTCACCTAAGATGTATTTTTGTGATTAAAAGAAGTTGTCAAAAAAATAAATAAATTTGGAAGTTCGTGTCGTATATTTCTTCTTGTACTTTTGCTCCATAAGATGAAATTTCTGACTAATCCCTAGGTGGGCCAACTGAAATGGGAAGAGGCTCGTATATTGGGTTAAGCAACAAAGGGAATTTATTATTAATAATTCAAAAGTAACCTGCGTCACGTCTGACACATTCTCAAGGGGGCGGTTGGCGGTATTGACTAATTAATTTTTTCTAAGTTCATACAAAAAGCAAAACTTTATTGAACTATATTTAATGCACATAACTGGTTCTTTATTGCACTAGTATAATAATAGCTATTTATGCAACCAGTTTGGAAAAGTACTATTTTGTGTAACGAGTTCCGCAAAAGCATGCGAATTACACAAAATAGTGTTACCCAACATGTTTCATACAAGATTTTTTTCTAATTTTCCAGTAGGTTGTAACGGTGTGGCAGGTCGTCACTTTCACAGCTAAATAACCAACTATGTAATGAACTTTACACAACCAGTTGCGTAATATTTTACTTTTCGTAACTGGTTGTGAAAAGTAAGACGTTTCCTAACGTCAAAGGGTTTTGAAAATTGCCACTTTACATTCAAAATTAACTTTATCGCACTCATATGTCATTCTACCACAGTGTTTGACACTGTAGGTCATAACATGTCATCTAATATCATGACATTAATGCCACATAAATTAATTTTTCATACTCCCCCCTACGAAAGTATACTTTTCTGTTTTAAATAGGCATAGCGAAATCGAAAGTAAAACATGATAGGTTATCGGTTGCTAAGTATGAAAAACTTTCGTACCCCGGACGACGAAAAAATAAAAACGTCAAATTAGTAATGTCAAATTTTTATTTAGAGTGGAAATTAAATGTAATATTACAATTGTTGTATGTTCCTGAAAGATTTAACGGCAAATATTGATTGAAATACTGTTCGAAAGCAACGTCACTGGAAATGTTGACTTGTTAGTCGATCTGCGCAACATGACCATTAAATTCTGTTTCTGAATGTTTTGAACTTTTAATTTACGTCTGCTCTTCCATAGATAAGAGATGCTGCTCTTCATAGACATTAAAAATATACTTAAAATCACGGATTACTTGTAGAATTAACTACATCGAATTTCACTGTACTGAATTTCTATAGTTTATTGCTATATTATATCTAGATATTATAGAAACATTAATAGTTTCTAATGGCGTTAATACATTCAAGGCAATGGAACAAATAATATGGTCTAAATTAGCTTTGGCAAGAGTTTTTTTTTATTATTTTTTATTTAATTATATATTCGACATTTAAAATTTATGTTTGCGGTTACTATTATCATAGATTTTTTGAAATTGCACGTTTTCTTAACAGATAATTAAAATAATATTATGTGTACAATAATTATTATTATACCTTAGTGTAATTTCTATGGAGATTCTGTCGAATCTTGACAGACGTTTGTGTTTTCTTAAGCGAAAATTTCAAGATAATCTTGAATCAAGCACTTTAAAAAGAAGCCTTTATATGGCCGAGCTGCATATTTTCATGCAGATGACAGATAAAATATGTATCTTGCTGACACTAATTTCAACATAGGAGTCACAAGGATGCATAATCTGAAATGAAATACCCTCCGTGAGCCTGAAGATAAAGTGGTACAAGAACACTGCTGAATGCTTTAGCTGCAAATATAAATAAGATATATCGTTTTATCCATGGGACGGATATGAAAAGCATCGCCATGTTCATAACTTCAAAGGTTTCAGGTAGGTACCTATAATGGCACACAGCGACACATTGCAACTAGGTTACCCGGGGGAACGGAAGATTTTCGCAGCATAACAGAGATATTTCCGTTTAACTTCAAATATCCAATAAATACACAGAAAACATTTTGAAACCGGCATATATACTAGCACAGGAGCAATTCCAATTTTACGATACATGTGATAACATGTGGAAATAATAGGAATTATTATTATTCTGTTTTCGGATATCACGAGTATATTTCGAATTATGTTTACATTACGGCTTTGGTATATAGTCTTGAACCGGATCAGTTGGTCTAAAATGGTACAGCATATTATCATTAACTAATTAAAATATTTAGCATTGCAATAATCCAAGAGCCTTCCGATTCGTGACGAATAGTTAACACGCTTGTGACGCTCTTTCCCTGTCGGTATAGAGACCCTTTAATGAGAGTCTGGCCAAGGTAGCCATTTTATATCACAATTCGTGGCGCCAAATTCAAAAAGTTTAGAAATGATTTTACTGCAAACACTCGCACCAATACACGTGGATATGCGGTAAAAAATGAGTAGTACTGCTTCTACTAACTTACCAGTAAAATATGTATTTTCATGAATAATAAGAATGGGACGAAAACTCTACAATAATTATAATCAAACAATTTATTAATCAGAACAGAATACAAGAATAAAATGATTATTTCACAACACTATGCATAGCCATACTTTTACTATCCTTGGCGGTTATTTTTGTATTTTTTTTTTCAGTTCACTTTTAATCTAAACACTATAAATCTATTAATTAATTTAGTTTTTAAATTATGACTTGCCCAATAAAAATTGGTGTGGATTGTTAGTTTCGTCTCTATTTTTTATGTTTTCCTTATATTTTCGAGAAATATATTCTAATTCAACTGTCTTTAGGTGTCCACTAATTTCCCTACCAATCTTTGCTGATCATTCTGTTCTCCTATTTGGATCACGGAGAAATGTCCTCATCCCAGCCCCCTTCCTAGTGGAATTGTGGCACTCAGGTACATAACATCCATTTTAAGTCCGTCATTTTAAGTTATTAAGTCCTATTACCTCCTAGAAATAACGTTTTGAGTTCATTTTTCTTTAGACACAAAGCCAATAACCTAACAATCAACACAACCTCAATTTTTAATCACAACTTGCCTATTCAATATTCTGATTTCTACATATGCACAAATATTTGAAGCTCACCTTTGAGTTTTTCACAATGAAGAATGGTAGATTTACTTTGCATGTCACAATTTTGCGAATATAAACAACCTACAAATGTCAAAATTTGAGTGATTCACTCAATTCTGAACTAAAATGGCGGCACCAATCAGAAAGTGGCAACGCCTTGACCAGACTTTCATTAAAGGGTCTCTATGTCGGTATTACTTCGAGCGGCAAACTGTTTTTTTCGTGCACAGTTACCACGTTAACCCAAAGAACGCCCTTAAGGTTCGATTTTGGTTAACTATAAATAATTCAAAAACTTTACAAAATATCAATCAAATTAGTTGCATGCACGAGCTATTATTATAATGATGATTATATGTTTTTTGTCCCAAAATTTTCTTATAAGCCCGTTCTGTGGTCTTGCAATGAAATATGCATTTTTATTGTTAAAATCACATTATGTTCACTGCAAGACCACAGAACAAGCTTATAAGAAAATTTCGGGACAAAAAACATATATTATAATCATCACTACAATAATAGCTAGTACTATCAACTAATTTGATTTTCAGATCTTATGTAGCTTTGTAATTATTTATCATTAACCAAAATAAATGTATCTATTTGCCTCTCACTCTACAAAATCCCAACCCTAAACTACAAAAAAAAACCAAAAAAAAACATAGAGATATAATCCGCCGGCTCTTGCAAACAAATCAGTAGTATTACTTTAGACCATCTATTAGACCACCCTTTTCACCACGTTTTACACTACATTTGGAACCACCTTTAGGACCAACTTGCTGAATTCCATCGACCCCTGTACCGGTGTAGAGTCACAGGAGATATCCACCTTACTGGAAGACTTGTTGCATATCACAGATAAGCTAGTTTTAAGAATATTTTAAAAGGGGACACCCTGTTTGATTGACTTGATATTGCTACGCTACGTGTGTACACTTAAAAATACAAAATTATTACGAGCCCTCAGCAAATGTTTGTCTACAACTGCCAAGTGTCTACAGCTATTCGCCTGGTTACTCTCGCTGGTTAAGCTTAAGCAACATATTTGGGTAGGCATTGCCCCACTATTTGTATGTATATTATTTGCGGAAAGGTCATCGTGCACGTTGACATTTAAACTGGTTTTCTGTGTAAGCTGTTTATGTATATGCTACGTTTCCAGGTATAATACCACACTTTTCGTAGATTTTTGAATTCTTTTGTTATGTTTCGCCATTTTCAAATATCCAATTGTAAAGTAAAACTAGTAGTAAGTATATTGTGTAAGTATTATTTTTCTTTTCCCCAGACATTACAGAAAGTGCCAGAGTGTATTCGATACCCAGGAAAATTTGGGGACTAACTGACTTAGTTGCGCATGGGCAGTGGCGTCCACGGGAATTTTATTTTTATTTTTATTAAGAGCTGAGCTAGCTTAGACAAACTTTTATTGCCCACTTTAAATCGCTAATGAATGTACTCCGAGGGGTAATAGTATCCCCCATATGCTAATCTGCCGCGCTTGAGTAAATCTCAAAATCCCCTGTTGGGCTCCCATACCATAAGAATTAAAAAAAAATTAATAAGAAATAAACATTTAATGGGAGAGTATAAAAGTTTCTTCTTATATTACCTAATGAATACAATTTATTCGGTAATATTAGATATTTAAGATTGCCATTTAAATAAATGCCATATCTATACCAATTAAATCTTTAATTCTCCAAATACAAATAAATAATTTAATTGATACAATTTGATTTTATTTCTGACAATTAAATTCTTTTCTCAGTGTATTGTTGACGGTTAGTTAAATAAGACCTAAACAAATGTTGTATATTTCTTTATTCCAAGAGATAATCTAATTAAGCCAGAACGTTTTTATTTTCTACGTATCTAATACATGGATAAAATAAAATAAAATGCTGGATGAAAAGTTTAAATACGATTTCTTTATTAAACAGCATAAGATCTAATAGTTATATTATACATATCTACAAGATGTTACAGAGATATTTAAATGTAATAATGGCTATACAAGTAAATCTAGATATGAATGTACTAAATATTATTACAATAAAGTCCAAAAGTTAGTTTTGCAGCACCACACCAAAATTATAAGTTTTAATGGACGTCACTTTTCACAAGGTTGTGTTTGTATTCTTTGGCACCAAAAAGATACTATTTGATGTTTTTCAGTAAGTCGCACAATACAGTATTAAAATTATTTTGAGCATTTTATCCTAAAAGTGTATGTGACTTACATAACTATAATTTATATTCTGATATAAAATTAACATTATAAAAGTATTAATAAGAATCGGTTGTAAGACTGGGCATTTATTTTTCTTAAAAGTGCACAAACATATACCTTATAATCGTGCAGAAATCTTGCAACTAATTGATATCTAAAAAACAGACATCTTAAAAACTTAAATATTAAAGCTAAGCTACATTACACAGCAGTCAAAATGCGATCAAACTTACGAACTAAATAATCCGAATTAAATAATTTAAGAACTTTGGCAATTCAAAATATAACGTTAAGTAGACATTATATCGGAGTAAATTAACTCCTATACGTATTGCAGATAACAACAATAATTTTATAACATTTTCGATATGTCTTAAACGCTCAATGATTAATAAAATATTCTGTTATCCAAATATTTACATATATAAATTTTTTGATAATGTGAATACATTTCATAAGATCTTAACATGGTATTTATAAAAAGTTTTTTTAAGGTAAATTATATTATGAACATAATTATAGTTCATAAAACATATATTGTTGTAAAAAACAGTGTGCATTATATGATAACATATTATTTGAATGTTCATTGACGTCTGGTGGTAGGTACTAATATTTTGACGAACATATAAATATGTAAAACTATTTTGTTCCTTTACGAAAATGGCCACCAACTTATAGAGCAAGAGCCCGTGCTCGCCAGACCTTAGTCATAATATAAAAGCTGAAAGTTTATCTCCGCAGGTCCCCAACAAAGATAAGGAACGATCGGCGGCTATGAAGTTTGGATCATGGTGTCTTTGGCAGGTAACAAAACAGGAAGCAAAGGTGTATAAAATTGGTACCCAAAATCGTACAAAAAAAGTATTAAGCGTAATTTTTTTATATTTTCTTCGGGATAATATTAGAAATCACATCATCCATTGCCAGATACTTAGATCGTGGCAACTCTTAACCTTTAAATAAATTTTAATTCTACTTACGTTATAATACCTAAAGCTGAATTTTGTATATGTTACTTGGGTAAGGATTAAAAGATTTTTAACCGGCGAAGAAAATCAAGAGCGCCAGAAGCAACGCTCTGCCGGTGGGGCCCATCAGCAAGGACCTGGGCAGGCTGCGCAACTCCATGTGATATTGATCACCTGGAGAGAGTCACGTGAAACGCGCGGCCTACCCCTTACGAGGCGATCTCGGCCTACATAGATATTAGGGGTAAAGTGCGATGCTACCGCTCGGCCCCCTCTTATTGAGATTACATCTATAGCCAAGAATATTGACGCGCCTTAGTAGACGGATAGTTTCGACAGTTCTAACATCTTGCCAGACAAGGTTGAAGTGCGAGCGCTTATATCCATCCAAGTGAATGCGAGTTTGGATTTTAGTAAAGAGTAAGATTTTTGGATTTATAGGATAATTTTATTATCAAGAATTATTTATGACTAAATAAAAATGTTAAAAAAATATCCACTATAATTTTCATATTAATTAATTAATAAAAAATAAATCTAATAAATTAATAATGTTTTGGAATTTCATGAACTCAGTTTAGTATTTAATTTAATTATAATTTCGATATTTCATTAAAAATTTTATTGTTTAATATGACTATAGGAGAAAAAATAGTTTCAGTATTAAGAAGTCCAATGAAAAAATAGTTTAATTATTTTCATAGCCATCGTATACAAAATAAAAAATATGGTTCTATAATATTACTGGATTTACGGAAATGTTCACATTCGCTTGGATAGATGTACTATATTGCCTGAGAGCTCGCACCTCAGGCTGACCTTCAACTTTGTCTGGCAAGAATTACGGTTACTAAGGAAACATTTTTTAATGGTTATCCAAGTAACATATATAAAATTCAGCTTTTATACTATATCGTAAGTAGAATTACGATTTATTAAAGTTTAAGGGTGTCTGGAGGGGTGTTGCCACGATGCCAAGTTTCTGGCAACGGATGACGTGATTTCTAATATTATCCCGAAGAAAATATAAAAAAATATATACACCTTTGCTACCTGTTACCTGCCACAGCCAACATGATCCAAACTTCATAGTCATAGATCATTCCTTATATTTGTTGGGGACATGCAGAGACATTTTCGGGAAAACGCTATTATTTATACAAGTTTTTGCTTGCCTAAAGTGATGTCAAAAATAACAAAATCTTAAAATTCGGTACGAGTAAAGTTTGTGCCTTTTGTTCACCACGTATAAAAAATTAATGATGATTTTGCCACAATTATGTTTTTATACGGGGTGATCAAAAATCACAAAGATTACTCTTACCAAATTTTAAAATTTTGTAATTCTTGACCACCCTGTATATACACACAATTTTTGGCAAAGCTATCACTATTTTTAGGCAAACAAAAACTTTTTTAAAGAATAGCATTCATTCGAAAACAAAAAAAAAAGACTGTAAATTTTGGCCACCCCATGCAAGATGACCCGTTTAAAACGATAAGACCTTCAGGGTCAAATGACACAAAAATCGTAACGCAACTGCGTTTTATTTTTATTCAATTTACTTGAGAAATTTTTACCAGTTATGTCTGGTATTTTCAATACGCCTGCGATACTTGCGTAAGATGCAAGATGTGTGAATTTTTATTTGCCTTGCGTGCGTAGGGAGAAATCAATAATAAAAGTATCTACTTGTGTAGGGAGAAAGCAACAATAAAGAAATTATCTATTTATACAACAAAACAAAACAAATGATTTATTGGTTGAGTTTTTGGGGAGGCCTGTATCAAAGTTTCATTCTCTCCCGGGTATTTTATTATTTGTTATCACATGATGACAAGTAAGACTTTATTAGGTACAAATGAAGTAATCAGACATTGCCTTTTTGAAGGGTTGCACCCTTAATTTATTATGCGGTCAGATTGTTCCTGATTCCGCCGACAGGACGCCTCCTTCACAAGCCATATTAAAAAGTACCTCTTTTAATATCAATTTGAAAGATACAGGTTCTTAGGGTGCCACTTTGAAATTTTGTATGCGGTAAGATCATTCCAGACTCCGCAGAAAGGGGCGGCTCCTTCACAGTCTATACTACAGATATTCTGATAAATACGCGGTCAGACTATTTCAGATTCCGCCGAAAAGGGCCCCTCCGCTAGAGTCTATGCTGCAGGTACTTTTTTAATTACGCGGTCAGTCGATAATGTAGATACTGCTTGAAATACAAATTGAATAAGCAAGCTCTATTTCGCGGTTAGGCGGTTCAATATTCCGCCGAAAGGGGCACCTCCTTCACAACCTATACTACATATATAGTGGACTGGAATTTTAGTTTACCGATTGTCACAATTCAGGCGGCTGGCGGCAAAGAGTAAAGGATAAACAAACAACTATAAAAAGCTTTTGACATTAGCCGACTGTATATTGAAAACAAATTTTGACACTCGGAAATCTTAAAGTACAGAGAACTATACTACTTGGTCTCAGCTATCAATAAGCTGTTTCGCGGTCAGACTAATCAAAGGAAAATGTTTTTCGGGCTTGACAATCGCGCATTCTTTTTTTCGTATAGAAAAATTTTCTTTTGATTTGACGCATAATCTTTCAATTAAAATAATTTGAAATTTTCATCTTTTCAATCCTGATTTCTACAATTATTCTGCTGCACTCCTTGTCCAAGTAGATGGTGTTTTTGCCAACTGGCGAATTTTTATACCATAATGAATTTGGATTGTCATTTTGTCAATTGTGATTCGGTGCGAAAAATAATATTGACTGGAGTAGAAGCCTGCAAAAAAAAGAGATTTATTGATTTAATTGAATATTTATAATTTTTTTAATAACCTATTTTTTAATAACCTGAATCGACATCGAGATTCGACAACTTTATTAGAACTTAACCATTTTCAAAAATTTCCCTTGCTCTCTTTTACGTGTGTTTGTTGACACAGAAAACTGCATGCGCGCTACGCGTTTAGCCAGTTTTTGTGGCAACAAACACTTGGTATATATGCGGAAAATTATCGAATATATTCCAGTCCCTAGTCATACTGTATATGAAAATATTGTTTTAAACGTATACCAGAGAATTATTGTCAATTTGATCTGAAATGTAAGTACTTGTTTCTCATAGAATATGCCGTATATTATTCGAAATGTTTTATTTTCCATATCTGTGCTCGCTTCGAGCTGCAAAATAGGTTTCGTCTTAGCAAGCATGGTAATTCTGAAAATTGCATGTGAAATATGATTACTTGAAAGGAAAATAGTATTACAACTGAAAACGTGTATACCTTACTTTACTTATGTTATTGCACAGCCCTTTATGCCGGGAATAGCAAGTAACTTGCACTGGAAAATAGGTCAAGTGCAGCATAAATTATGCATGTACTCCTCTCGTCGACGACGACGTCTACGTTGGCAACGGGTGTAGTTCTCAAGCTGTACACTCATTTTCAATTACGTGTCACTTACTTCTAGCAGGGTGTTTTGTCGATTCGAGGATTATCATCTTTATTCATTAGTTTTTTAGCATGAGGAGGAGCACGTACGAGACTGCATTAGCTTTCGCTAATGATGTATGATACAACGGCTATATCATTTACACAAGTTTAAAATTGAAGTAATCTAGTGTAAATTTTGTGAAAAGAAATCTTGGGTTTGTAGCAATTAATTACATTGAGTAATCAAAGGAAGACACACTTACCAGTTGTATATCTTGACATATATACGGAAACGGAATCACTTAGATGTTGTACAAGTTCTTTCACCTTCATTGAGGATCTTCAGAGTGATGTACGATTTATTTTATTGATCATTTATACTAGAATTTAAAATATTAATACTTCATCACTTTCAGTGACACTTTGTGACATTAGTTTCGACTGAAATTCATAGAAAACATAAGCCTATTCTACTATTTATATTTGTTCTATTTGAACATATCATATAAAAGCATTAGGCAAACAGTTATCCAGAAGATGTTAATATGTATTTAAGAAGAAATTCACAATATATTGATGATGCTACATCAACGCTTATAGCGTCTATTAAGGAACTTGAAAATAAAAATACTAAATGCATAAAACAAAGAAGTCTAAACAGGAAAAGAAAACCGTGGGTAACTGCTAGGTTAGTAAAATCTATAAAAGGAATATCTTATATAAAAAGCATACAAGAGATGCTACAAACTTACAACTCGAATATACAAATTACCGTAATTATCTAAATCATCTAATTACTACAACGAAATTTAATTACTACGAGAAACAAATCGAATATAAGAACAGCTCGAAACAATCATGGTAAAAAAATTAATGAGAGTCATATAACAGATGATAAATTTACAATCGCTAATACTTTTAATAATTTTTATACGGAGATTGGTAAAAACTGATAAAATAAACAAACCACTACCATACCAACTCAGTCACAGCTCGCTTCCGAATCCATATATCTACAGCCAACAGATGATAAAGAAATTATCAACACCATCAAATCCTTAAAATCTCATAAAGCACCGGGCATAGTCTTAATATCAAGTGAAACCCTTAAAGAAATAAATATAGAACTATCGCAACTTTTAACTTATCTAATTAATAAAATATTATGTACTGGTATTTGTCCATCTAAATTTAAAATAGCTGTTAAACCATTCAAAAAGGGCGACAAATAAAATGTATCCAATTTATCCAATTACATACCCATTTCTTTGATAAGTAACTTAGCTAAGATATTTGAGAAAATTATTAAGGATTAAGGATAAGCAGATTAACAACTTTTTTTTGAAAAACATAACTTAATATCAGACAAGCAGTTTTGATTCCAAGAGGGCAAATCAATTGAGGATGCAATTTCCTGTTTAGCAGAAAAAAATTATAAAAACATGGATGAGGAAAAGCCTACGCTTTTTGTGTTCCTAGATCTTGCGAGGGCATTTAACACTGTATGCCATCAACAGTTATTAGATGCTTTGCAAGGTATGGGAATAAGAGGAGTGGCAAATGATTTAATTAAAAATTATTTAACAGACAGACAACAGCAGATACAAATAGGTTCAGTACTGAGTTCTGAAAGAAATATTGAATATGGGGTATCGCAAGGAACAGTACTTGGGCCTATATTGTTCACTGTCTATATTAATAGTATTATTACCGCCAATAGCTCCGGAGTAATAAATAGCTTTGCAGATGACACGCCGATATTCTATAATGCCAATACCTCGAATGAGTTAAAAAGTAGACTAGAGTCTGATATGTCTACAGTAATTGATTATTTTAGTAATAAAAAACTAACCATATATTACGAGAAAACTAAGTAGTATTGGTACTTACTAGCCAAATTGTATTTACAGTATTTGTATGCTATAATTTTTTTACAATAATGTATGCAGTACTTTATAATTATTTCAGATACTATAATTTCTTATAAGAAATTAATTTAAGGCACTGCATTGGTTTAATTTTTTGTTGACGTCATACTTCAATAGTCATATTATGTCCAGTATACACAATTTTACCAGTCATTTCAGTATGTTTTGAGTTGGCGTCTGATACAAACAGTTGCCATAATAGATAGACCCACCCACCTATTTAACTTGCGCGTTAAGTCCGAAAAGTTGTGAAAGCCGTACAAAATCCGATAACTTTTTTGCTGAGTAACAGGCGAACTAAAAGTTTAACCCTTCACTTGACTTTATCACGTTTTCTTCTATACAAACAGGGGAGCATATCTCCCCTTGTAGATGGAAAAAATTACACTAAAAAAATATACGATTATTACATCCAGCGTAGTTACAAATACCTACATCATACCGTTATACTAGCAATATTTATCATGTGTGCTCCGAACTATGAAGATAAAATTGCTTATATAGAAATTCAGATTCCCATACCTTCATCAAGAGGAACTCAAACTTTATAGAGTGACAAATAAAAATCGAGTATATAGTGACATTCTATTTATTGCAATTATTCAATAGTAACGCCCAGTATATAAATTATACTATAATTATGAAATCAATATCGAAGTTTAAGTTCAAATATATTTATTGCATCATGTTAGTATTATTATATACACATTATTATATGCAAAAAGTTTAATTTATTTATATACTCGTAGATACGTACTCTAGATAGTTATACATTACTACAGTAGATTGAGTTATGAACGTTAGTAGAAAACATCGTTGCAGTAGTTAACAAAATTTTTAATATTCTGGGTGAGATGACTTTCATTTACTGAGAACCGAACCTTTGAAGCACATACATCACATGGCGATCCTGCCGGACTGAGTATAAAAAATGAATACAGGAAAGTAAATGCAATGGTCTCAAAATTACAAAAATAAACAAAATAAAATTTTAGAATATTATTGTTGATGAACACTGAAGTGCAATGAACATGTAAAAACATGTTTTACTCTAAATATTGGAAAACTGTTTATAAATTCTATGAATTACTGATCAACACTGAAGTGGAAAGAACATATAATTTATCTTACTCGAGATATTAGAAAACTGTCCTATAAATTCTATGAATTATGTGAGATACTAAATGTTAACCTTTTAATTATACGTACTGTGTAATACATTGACACGGCCGGCAAAGTTTTTTTTTCTATATTGAGGCACCGTTTTGTTAATAACTAAGCCAGTTACCAAAAAAATTACCTAAATAAATAAGATTCTTATCGTTTTTTGGCTAAAACTTTGTCGCCTACTATATAGATCTATCATTAAAAACAAAATAATTTTCTCGATCATGTATTTGTTGCTGAATTTTTAACAAAAATTTCATGTCATCAACTTTTTAAAACAATATTTCTGGTGACACATAATTTTTTTTTGCAATCGTGTCAGTCATGACAACAAAGGTCTAATTTGGCTCTTCTAAAAACCAATTTAATCGAACTTAAACTAAGGAGAGATACAAGATGATCAGTTTTGCAATTCCGGAATGCATGGCGATTCCAAAATCGGATCCGCCGAGTCGATTTACATAAGAATATTTTTTTAGGTGGTTTTTCACGACTATATTATTATACTCCGTGACGTCGATAAATCTTTCGGGGTCACATATATTTTTCCCGAGATTGGTCCATATACCACGCGCCCAGTAATATTTTCAATACGAAAACGTTTACTTTCAACTCGTCACTGTATACTTGAATAATAAAGTCGATTCAATTCTTTAAAATTCGTGGTTACGTCACTAAATAAATCTTAATCTACAACATACACTGCTCAAGCGTTCTTTGTTGAAAAATAATAAAACGGGAGAGACAGCACAACGAGGTCTATTATATCTATGATTATATGTAGCTGTAATCATATCCCACTAACGTTGTTGTAGTACTGATTTGATTCGTATGATTTATATCTATGACGAACCAACTTTAAAGATGTGAAGAGTAGTAAAAAATGAACTGAAACGAGACTATAAAAAAGGCTCATTACCAGATAATATACTGTGTCCGATAATTAATTTAATTTCCTACCCCACATTTTCCTAAAGTCTTACGTTTGACAATACCAACTTCTTATAATGCTCTTCCCTCCACTCCCACTATGCGAAGGGGATTTCTCTTTGGGAGAGCTCCGCGCATTTATAATAAACCGCGTTAATCTGTTGTTGGGGAACACTTCACAGTAAGTGTGTGTCTTAGTTCTACAGTGGCAAAATCCGTTACAAACTCCCTTGAAATTCTCGAGTTTCCTTTCCAGTCATTCTGTAATTTAGTACATACGGCAATTAGTGTGATTAATTTAATTTCGTTCGTGATTTAAAATCTCTCATTATTCAATTATCTGTTAATCAATTATAATTAATTTTCTGATTTTCATAACAGAAACACCACTGCAAAAATACGGTACATTTTTATTTTCTATTATTCACAGCATATTACTAAAGAATAGCTATTTATGTAACCAGTTGGGAGAAGTACTACCTATAAGGAGAGTAAGTACTAAAAGGGATTTTTTATAATTTTCACCAATTTTATATTTTATGAGAACAAAACTCCGAATTTTATACGTTTGAAAGCAATCCAGTAATTTACATTTTTCCTACTTTTTTCCTACTATAAACTGAAACTAATAAATTATCCTTATTTTATATATGTGGATAAGTTCAATGCGTATATTGTCAGTTGTTCCGCATCTGTGAGTACATTACCACCAACCTGAATCGAGGTCAATACACAGGGGTTGTCTCCCTAGACCTCGAGAAAGCTTTTGACAAAGTCTGGCACCCTGGACTGCTATACAAACTACATTTAGCGAAATATCCGACTCGTATTATAAAAATAATACAGTCATACATATCCGAACGCACCTTCGTAGTTGCAGTCCAAAAGGGTACATCCATATCCCGCCCAGTGTTATCAGGCGTACCACAGGGCTCGGCACTAGGACCAACACTTTTTAACATATACACCCACGATATCCCAAACCCTACAGGCCATAGGACTACTGTTGCATTATACGCCGACGATACAGCCACTATTACTACCTCTAAGATCCCAAAACTATTACAGACACTAATGCAACAGCAGATAAATAACGTAACAACATACTACAAAAAATGGGGGTTAAACATTAACGAGGCAAAAACGCAAGTGGTCGTCCTCACCAGGAAACGGGAACCAATAACTTCAAAAATATGTATAAACAAAATAAACATTCAAAATATCACACATTTGAAATATCTAGGGGTTAATATAGAACGCAGGTTCAGGTTTGATAAACAAGTAGAAGAAACCATTAAAAAAGCTAAATTTAGACAGGCTCATTTAGGCACAATTATGTTAAAGTCAAACACAAAGACAGCGCTACTAATATATAAAGCTTACATCAGACCTATAATAACATATGCTTCTGCAGTGTGGTATCCTTTCATATCAACACAATAAAATAAACTGCAAACACGTCAGAACAAAGCCCTCAGAGCGGCTACAAAAACAAGATTAACCACAGGAACAAGGAACACCACACTGCACCAGCAAACGGGCATGCACACAATAGACCAACACATAGAAAAAATAATAATACCAGCATTCATCGAACGCTTAACACAACACCCAAATAAAACAATTCAACAAGCCATGACACCCAAATTTGCCGAACCCCCAAAACACCCATCCCTGAATTATATCTATGCCCCATGATCCCCGCATCACAACCCCCAACTAACAAACAATAATTAATGAAAAAATAAAAAAACATAACAACAAAAAACAGAATAATATAAAAAACAAAACTAAACAAAACCAGAAAAAAGCATGAAACAAATCAAAAAATTAACAACTAAAAGAGGCATGTAATAGTAGCAATAATAAAATAATCTAACATAAAAAGACCCACAATACACTAACATAGGATAATAAGTATTTTTGTAAAGCAACGCTTTCAACAGCCCGCTTATGTAACTATTAACCAAAAAACTAACTAAAACTAGATACTAACTCCCGCAAAATATCCCATCCCTATTCCCCCGCCCAAGGTCGAGGGAGAAAAGACATATAGCGGGACAGTCTTGAACAACGCAGCACTGAAAACATAGACAAACGGCAAAAGTATTTCAGAAAGAAATAGAGGCCAAGCAAAATTGCAAAATCACGTAAATGCTGCGTATATTGTCAGGCAGAAAATTTGACAAGAAGAAGTATTAATTTGGACAATGCTGACTCAAGCGACGAAGAAGAAATTGAGATATAACATTTTCCATTTTTGCTACTTGTAGCCAAATAGTGCCCAGGCATATATACACGTTAATGCGAACGCCTTTTGTACGTAAAGCAGCAATCCGTGGGCTATTGAGTACACTTCGCCATGTCCTGCACCATGCTAATGTGCCATTATATCTTACCGTTCGCATACAGTACCTGTGACCTTAAACACTCCTTCTTACGTAGATCCCTCCTACACGATAGAAAAGAAGTACAAGAGAAAACGGTCTAAGTTTTACTGCCATTCATGCAGTAGAGCTGCCAAATAGTGCCCAGGCGATATACACGTTAATGTGAATGTTTTGTACGCAAAGCAGCATTCCGTGGGCTATTGAGGACACTTCGCGGTGCCTAGCCATGTCCTATACCATGCCAATGTGCCTATCATATCTTAGCGTTCGCATACAGCTCCTAGAGCTGTGACCTTGAACGCTCCTTCTTATGTAGATGTCTACTACACGATAGAAAAGACAAGAGAAAACGGGCTTTTTCAGAAAAGTTTTCAAAACTTATCAAAAAGCTTCATTTGGATTTAAAAAATATTTGGGGAAACTTGCAATCTGTAAACATACAATTACCCCTGCTAGTCTTACTTTTATTATTGTTATTTTGCTGCAGTTGCATTTTGTTTTTATATGTGTATGAATATGAGAGGGTGTATGTATACGTATACACTGTGTTCATTTTAAAACCTACCACCCCCTGTAACTGAAAAACGGCAAAATATTCGAGATATCGCCAGGACGTCGATTTGTATTTTAGGGGGGAATACCTAGTTTTAACCCCAATTAAATTAAAATCTTAAATTAAACTTAATATTAATTATTAGTGAGAGGATAATTCACTGTTTTGTTTCGGTCAGTCTTCCTAAACATGGGACAAATCGGATATTTCCTCCATTTCCTTTAAAAAATATCTCTTCATATCTTGTATTTCCTATAGCTGGCGGAACAGAACACATAAGCAGCAGGGACACATGACAGGAAGAAATAAAGATATAATTCAGTATCTTGGAACATGTTGCTTCTTATTTGAAACGATGTCACGGCATAGATAAATCGTTAGGTCCATGTCTTGTGCCTAAGCGACATAATAGCATAGCAGATAATCCCGAGAGGGAACGTCGAGACAGGAAGCTACACGGGTGTCCTACTGGGAATTGGACAAACTAATTCGCTCCTTGGATAGGAGTTAAGCAGAACTTCATTCTGCCACCTGCAAGTTTAACTTTATTTTAATACTCCCAATGCAGTTATTCGCAATCGCTATCCGCTACGGCAAATTATATCGTACACCGTTGCCCTATAAAAATAAACGACGATATAGGCAGCCTGCGGAAGCCGTTCGATTAATTTGGTTCATAAATCTTTTTTATATTAATGGAAAACTGCTGAAACTGTCATGCGGGGCGATAGTGCAAATTAGTTGGGAGTTTTACGGAAACTTTACTAATTATCCCATTTTTGTAATTAACTACATCCTATGCAGATGCGTTATTTTCTCACGAGATTTGCCAAATCATAATCTTCGTAGAGTTAATTAGAAGGTGGTCCCTTATATATTTTAAAATGTTTGCTGTACTGAAATAAATTTGCAAATCCAAAATGACCAAATAAATATTATGCCATATTTGGTAACTAGGGGTTTTCATACACGTGGCGTTCCCTTGTATGAAAAGAGCAGATGTGGAGTCTACAACCACTGACAGCATGTATGAATAGTATATGTTCTGCCAGGCATTTCTTGGTGGCGCTTGGAGGATAGTAAATAGATGGAAGATTTTTGACTTTTTCTGAGTTCAAAAAATATGCACTGAGAGACGTCAGGGTTCTAATCATAATGACAAGAAGGTCTATATCCTCACCAACCAAGTTGATAGTAGGACACTAACTTTTTTAGCAGAAACTCAAGAAATGCAATTGTTTCAACACGATCTAACGACGTTATGGATTGTCCAGACTTTATTGTTATTATACGTATTTGCAGAAAATTTTATCAACTTTAATTAATAGTTTTATATTAAAATTATTTAGTAATAATCAAAAAACGCTTAGTTTTCGAGTTACAGTAAAAAAAACTGAAAAAGTTTGAGATATTTTGCGGTTTTCGGTGTGAGGCCGTCGCCTGGCAAGGTGGCAAACCTCAGATTCATATTCAGCAGCTGAAAAAACCCAAAGAACCGGTAAAAAATAAAAAACGGCCAAGTGCGAGTCTGACTCGCGCACGAAGGGTTCCGTACCATTATCTATAAAAACGGCAAAAAAATCATGTCTGTTGTATGGGAGCCCCACTTACGGGTACCGACTTAGATTAAGTACTCGCGTATACCTACCTACTTATGGTATCTAAAGCCTACCTACTTAAGATAACAATTAATTTCGTCCGACCGGCGACTCCGGCATTTATTAGCATACAGATTCAGGTCCATGTCCATTTGTTGTATGGTAGCCCCCCTAAATATTTATTTTATTCTGTTTTTTATTATTCAGTATTTTCTGTATTCTATTTGTTGTTATAGCATCAACAGAAATACATCATCTGTGAAAATTTCAACTGTCTAACTATCACGGTTAATGAAATACAGCCTGGTGACAGACGGACGGACAGCGGAGTCTTAGTAATAGGGCCCCGTGTTATCCTTTGGGTACGTAACCCTCAAAATAACTTTTACATTTTTTGGAAACGCCGTTTCTGAACCTTGGATGACTGAACTATAATTAATAGGGAATTTCAACACGTTTGTTTGTGCTCTTTTACAAATTAATGTAACATTGTGTCGTGTGTATTAGGCCAGTAGAAATAGGAAAATAATCATCGTTTTTGAGAAAAGTATATATACAGCGATATTTTTAGATATTTTAAAAAATATATACTTTTCTTTCTCCAATATATAACTATATTAACTTGTGAGAGTAACGCGGGACTATCAACTTTGCCATGTAACAATTTATATAAAAATATGACACCCGAATGCCACCTACGTTTCTCAGGAGAACTTTTTACGACAAAATTTAGTAAAATAGTTTGTTGTTATTCATTTTACATGTTTAATATACCAAAGTTTAATATACAAATTCGAATCAAATTAGATGAAAGTGAAAACGAGAGACTTTATAATGTTTTTATAAATAATCTTTTAAATCAAATTTTACTACATAACTTAAATTTAAAAAATATTACAGATAAAATTATAAATTATTTAATAAAATTAATAAAGCATGTGTTAATATACAAATTTAACTCAAATTAGATGAATGTGGAAACGAAAATATTTAATATAAATATAATCATTTAATATAAATTTAAAAAATATTACTAATAAAATTATAAATTATTTAATAAAATTAATAAGGCCAGTGTTAGGTTTTCAATGTAATTATACCTCCAACATCCACACATTTTCAGCTCTTCTTATAAACGGTCCATATACATTGCGGATTACAGTAGGCCCATTAATTTATCTGATTACGTCCCTTATTCTTTGTTTCAACATTTAGAATCTATGGAGGCCAACAGCGTACACTTTTTGCCTCATAATACCCCATAAAAGAAGTCCGTAGGAGATAGGCCAGCTGGGCCTGCTGTGTCACCTAGAATTAGAATAGTTAATTTACACATTCAAATGTCACATTACATTTGCAATATAGATATGTAAATAAAAACAAAAATCCCCATAAGCAAAACTTGTCTGGGTAGGATTGGACCGTATTTTCAAACCCATCTATCTTCAAAGTGTTTATTCAACCAATTTTATCTGTAATCTGTTTTATCTGTATCTGCTTTGTCTGTACCTATATATTTATTTTAGCTGTAATATTTTTTAAATTTAATTAGTTATGTAGTAGAATTTGATTTAAAAGATTATTAAACAAATTATAAAGTCTCTCGTTTTTACCATCATCCAATTTTATTCAAATAACCACCTTTGTTTACTAAACATTTAAAATGAATAACAATAAAGTATTTTACTAAATTTTGCGGTAAAAAGTTTTCCAATTTTTACTTAATTGGTAGTAAGGGACACCCTGTATATTTAAACTCAAATTAAAGTTTATTTTTAGGGATTTAGACATAAGTAGATTTTTTGTGAATAATACTTTTTCCCGTAAAACGACACATAAATAAATTTTCTGTTTTCTGTTTTCAACTACCTCCGTGGTTACACTGTATATATATATATATATATATATATATATATATATATATATATATATATATATATATATATATATATATATATATATATATATATATATATATATATATATATATATATATATATATATATATATATATATATATATATATATATATATATATATATATATATATATATATATATATATATATATATATATATATATATATATATATATATATATATATATATATATATATATATATATATATATATATATATATATATATATATATATATATATATATATATATATATATATATATATATATATATATATATATATATATATATATATATATATATATATATATATATATATATATATATATATATATATATATATATATATATATATATATATATATATATATATATATATATATATATATATATATATATATATATATATATATATATATATATATATATTATATATATATATATATATATATATATATATATATATATATATATATATATATATATATATATATATATATATATATATATATATATATTCCTGTAAATGTATTTTTTTATGTTGGGCAATACATGCATTATTATTATTATTATTATTATAAATATGTCATACTGTATAATTAATCGTAACAATTTATAACCCTGAAATTTTTTGTACATTCCATTTAGCCTTCTTCATGGACACTTACTTTTCCCATTATGATCCAAGTTTGAAATTTATAAAATCATTAGCATTGCATAGCAATTTTTACTTAATTGGTAATAAGGGACACCCTGTATATTTAAACTCAAATTAAAGTTTATTTTTAGGGATTTAGACATAAGTAGATTTTTTGTGAATAATACTTTTTCCCGTAAAACGACACATAAATAAATTTTCTGTTTTCTGTTTTCAACCACCTCCGTGGTTACACTGTATATATATATATATATATATATATATATATATATATATATATATATATATATATATATATATATATATATATATATATATATATATATATATATATATATATATATATATATATATATATATATATATATATATATATATATATATATATATATATATATATATATATATATATATATATATATATATATATATATATATATATATATATATATATATATATATATATATATATATATATATATATATATATATATATATATATATATATATTCCTGTAAATGTATTTTTTTATGTTGGGCAATACATGCATTATTATTATTATTAATATTATAAATATGTCATACTATATAATTAATCGTAACAATTTATAACCCTGAAATTTTTTGTACATTCCATTTAGCCTTCTTCATGGACACTTACTTTTCCCATTATGATCCAAGTTTGAAATTTATAAAATCGTTAACATTGCATTTTCCGGGATCTAAAACAGTCGTTAGCCAATCATAGCGTTAGCCACACAACTTTCTGCACGTAATGCAACCGGTCCGCACCTGCCAGGATAGCGAATGAGCTCGAAGGTTAAAGAAGGATGGCGGCGGTTAGGATAACGACAACGTGTACATTTTTATCTGAGAGGAACGGAGTGTAAAAACGCTTCGTCGAGTCAGCCTGTCGCTTTTCGCATCCTATATTATGTGCAAGTCCCATATTTTTTCATGACCGTCTACGATCTATAAGTTTAGCATCATTTTTATTTCCTCGTGAAGCATACGACTATAAATTTATTACTTACCCGAAATGTTACCGAGGCGACTAAAATGATATAATATTAGAGAAATGTAATAAATATGGGAAAATTAATAGGATAGAAATGTGATCGAAGTTGATCACATATTATGTCACTATGATATGTAACTATGATATGTAACACTGACGATTCGCTCATTGACAAATCTTGAAAATGTCACTAAGGGTAACGGACGCGAACGCGTAAGGTAAATTGAATTTCGCGGCCGCTACGGAGGACGCGAAATGATTACTTCTTCCAGTTGAATAAAGAATTAATTTCATCATTCTTATTATTAATTTTATCGTTCATATTAAAGATCGTCTAAATGTCAAAACTTTGAACCCATACTATGCCTTTAGGAACCTGTTAATTACAGAATGTTCATATTTTTTTTTCAATATTTTATAGATATTATGTATACATTGTATTTGTAAAAAAATCATTCTTGTTATTATTCATTATATAATTCATATTAAAGCACACACATACCTATACTATTACTACACTATTAATTAATAAATATTACATACAAACAAATAATAAACAATAGATACCTAATTTTCAAAGAAAGAATCTTTAAAAGAGCTGTAAATTATTATATTAAAGTTTTTTATATGTAAGGTGATATGAAAATAAATTTTTTTAACAAATGCCATTATCATTATTATTGATATACCTAAAATAATTGTTTTATTGAATAAAAATATTTTTTCCGTGTAAGAATTAGAAATACTATGGTATAAAGGTATTAATCGTAAAAACTAGGTAACTTTCAATGTATATCAGTCATTTTTTATCAAAAATACTTTTTTCTAATTTTGATATTTAAAGTGACACTTTTCAAAACCCTTTGACGTTATGAAACGTCTTACTTTTCGCAACCAGATACGAAAACTTTTAACAACCAGATACCCAGTTGTCGGTGGGTGAATTATTTTTACACCCCTAACACATTCCTGAATCGAAATGCTTTCCCGTCTTTCTTACACTCTACAACCCTTTTTTGGTCATTCATTGACTAGACTATAAGTAAAGATTAGACAATCTCTTACTTCATCCTTTTTTAGTCTATTGTTCCTTAAAGTACGTAAGTCGTAGATTAACCCAAACCTTTTTACACATGTCAGAGCTGTGAATGAGGGCGGAGCGGAAGGTTTGTATACTTCTTGTCTAACGATTTATGACTGATTTTGCATTCTTATTTTCACGAGTGCGTTCGATCTACCAACGCGACGTGACCACTTATACCAACGCGACGTGACCACTTATTTAATGATTGTTGGATGTCAAATTAGAGCTTGTTGCCATCTACCATGTTGGGGCATAACCATCGGACTTGCCATATATGACTATAAGCCATATTAGTATTAGAGTTGCGTTATTAATATCTCATGGAACACACCAAACAGCTTTTATCTGAGACAACGGAGAATTGTCATGTGGTATTACATATTGATAAGTATTTCCCGTATTTCTTTCTTCATGTTCTGCTTACGTATGGATTTTACGTATTTAGGGTAGGGTGGGGCAGGTTAAAACACTTCCTTTTCGGTAGTATGTAGTTAGCAATGAAATACTTATGAGGAACAGTAAAACACAGGAATAGCTGGATGCATATATCGAAAAATAATTTTTATAATTCAAAGAAGAAATATGTACCTAATTAGTTTTAAGTAAAAAAAATCACATGATGTAAGTCACTTTCCCAATGTGCCCCTTTTTGGGCAGTTTTCATATATGAAGCCAATCTGCTAGTACCTCCCAACATTTCTTTTGGTTTTGACAATTTAGCCACAATGTCTTCCTTAAGAATCGAATTACTACCATCGTGAATTGTATATAAAAATTTACAATTCTTTCTTTTTTCGCAAGAAGTTCACTAGGTATTAGTTCATCTCGTTTATTGATATCTAGAACACATCCCAAATACGGTTCCTTTCGTAACAAATTTCACCAATATATATATATATATATATATATATATATATATATATATATATATATATATATATATATATATATATATATATATATATATATATATATATATATATATATATATATATATATATATATATATATATATATATATATATATATATATATATATATATATATATATATATATATATATATATATATATATATCTATACTACATCAATTTTTGTGTTACCAAGTAGTCCTTCTATTTCGTAATCTTCAGTCATATCTATATCTGAATCCGATGACTGTGTTCCAATAATCTTAGTTAATGTCTATATCTGAATCCAGTGAATGTGTCCCAATCTGCCCCCAAAAATTTGTCCCGATATGCCCCAAAAAATAACGACGCGTAAAAAGTAAAACAAAGAATTTTCTGTTGAATGCGATTTTGGTATATATACGTTAAGCTTAACCTCTAATATCCTAAACTAATATATATATATAAACACAAACAGCTTAATATATAAATTGGGCATATAACGATCTTATGTATCGCAATACTTACTGATTCTGCCACCAAGGATAAAATTGTAATAAACTCTCCGGTTTCACTTTTTGTTATAGACGCAACATTGATAGCCATAGTGACACACCGGCCAGATCAAGGTGCCCCATGTACCAATATGTCCCACTCTACCCTACTTGTCATATTTGCCTGAATCTCATACATGGGCCTGAATTTTATATACAAACTGCGAAACAAGCAACATTATTTTGCTTTTGCTTTCAAAACCCCGTTGTTTTCTTATTTCCCGAGTCCATGCGTATCAGTCGCACGTGTATCGTCATCAGTAACATTGAAAATACATTACATATCCTGCAATTTGATCCGGTTGTTTTCATAATACAGTATACCAAATGTGGCTTTATATTATATTTATATTATCAAATATAAATCATCTGTTGTATATTGCTAGTTATACCAAAGTTTACCGTATTCTGTAAACTTTGGTTATACATTTTCGGATTATAATAATATATTGCGTAACAGTTTTTATCTTGCTAACTTCGGGATCGAGTAGGAGATATTAAAATAGTTATAGAGGGTGCAAAATTTTTCAATCTCTTCAAGTTTTTGGGAACGAACCTTATCATTAATATGAAGTATTCAATTATTCTCAGCTATATACAAAGTTGGATGTGAATACGTATTATATGGTTCCATTACTCTATTTCATTTCAATTTCATTTCTATTACAACTGTAATGAATGGAAATTGGAATAATATCATATAGCATGATTCAGAAAAAGAAACGATTAACCAGGTCGATTAACCAGGTCCCCGCAGTAACGATATAAATCCGTTACACGTAATAATTAACCAGCAGAAAAAACAATTCATGGGACTAATAACTATCGATTAAATTATTCTAATATATTATATACTGAAAAATTATATTATAAATTATAAATGTCCATAGACGCATCAGTTGTACATCTTTAATGGCAGTGTGCAATTTAGAAAGTCAAGAGCATGTATGCAAAACAAATAATAACCCTAAATTAATTAATTATAGATTGTGCCAAACATTACTCAATGTGGTATAGTGGAATATAGAAAATGTGATTGTTATCATGGGATCAAATCAACAGAAAATACGTGCCACCAAGGAAGTGCTTTTGTTTCTTGGTATACAATTTCGGTAGATACCGAATAACAACGAGTAACAGTTAAGCATAAGGCACCAAGAAGGTAACCACGCGCATCTTTTCTCTAAAGAAAATGATATCCAAGACAAGTAATAATTTTAGTAAATTCAAGTGCTTTCTAAAATATTTTGATATATTTTCTTTCCTGTTTCTCTTTTAATATCCAGATCCAACAGTATCCCAGTATAAGTTTTTTTTATAAAATTTTTTCAATGTGATGTTTTGCTATTAATAAATAAATGTGTGAATAAAAATTTTTTAATTTTTTATGAATTTAATTAAAAATTATTTAATCTGATCACTATTATTTAATACATGGAATGCGCTTTTGAAAGATGTACATTTTGGGACAGAAAATGTTTTTATTTCATAATTACCTATATAGGTATTGTCGCTGATAAATAAAAGTGTGAGTGAAAAAAATGTATATAATTGTTAATATTTAATTTGACTTCAATACAATATTTGATCAATAGAGCGCCTACATCATAGAAAAAATCTTCTTTCAGAAGAATTCTCTGTATCCCTTATGTTGCATGGAGGAGTGCGCGCAACCCTTCTCTGTCACTCTTCACTCGCGCGTTCAAAACTTAGCATCTAAAATCTAGGCAACCATGGATGTGACAAAATGTGAAGAAGTGGGTCTGTGACTTCAGGCCTCAAGGGTACTAGTCTAGAGTCGTCTCCAGTTAGAAACCCTGTATAGAAATACGGTTATAATATCTATACAGTGAATATACAAAAGGTAGCCTATTTTCAACGCGCTATGGGTAACGCTAGGTAGCAAACTTAGTTCGTGCATTAGTGAGCAAATTAAATTTAATGGCATTTACCTCGTTACTAAGGATTTTTCTATAGTATGTCAATTGAGCGCCTAGAACGTCCGAATCATATCATATTCCGCATAACCTTTTTTTTTATCAATTACCGAAATGAAATGTGCACTGTCCAATAATAGTGCCCAACCTATTGTTGTGAACACATTTGTTAATATCCTATATGAATTCGCAAAATTTCTGCATTTTGAGAATCGTGAGCTATACACAGGGCACTACTGCTTCCGGAGATCATCCGCAACACTTCTTGCAGCTACTGGAGCAGATATACAAACAGCGGAGACAGGAAACCGTCGACAGTAGCGGAGGGATAGTAGAGCACTTGTAAACAAACTCAATGTTGCAAAATAATATTTCAGCCTGAAAATAACAAGGTGCAAATACCAAATACTAGTTAGATAAGATAAGATAAGATAGACATTTAGATAAGTCATAAATCAAGAAGTAGAATTAGAAAATAGCTGACTAAGAAATAATATTAATATTGAAAATTGCACAAATTACTATATTATGTGTAATTTTCAATATTAATATTGAAAATTACACATAAATTACATTTACTTTTAATATTAATGGTAAAAATAGATTGGGTCCCTAATTATCTCTATAGTGCTAATTAATTCTTAAATATTATTGTGCTATTTTTTGAATTACGCTTTCTATTTTCCTACACTTAATGCAATAAATGAAAATTTTTTTTGGTTTTTGCATGAACGTAGAAAAAATATTCAACGCAGCTCGTAAAAATCGTTTATTGTGCGCGACGTGAAATTGCCCAACGAGGCCGTCAGACCGAGTTGAACAACACGTCGATTAAACACGTATGATAGAAGCCGTGCATTTAAGAAGGTATAAATATTATTGTCTCCCTCCAAAATATAACTCAAAAAATGTTAGTTACTTCAAAATAAAATAAAAATGTCTTGGGGACCGCGGATAAAGTCTCGAACCCGGGCCCGTTGGGATGTTGCTACGGCTCTGTGTAAAGTTGCCTAAACAGGTAACAGGTAGAAAATAAATTTGATTGAGTCATGAAAATATAAAATACAACTGGTGCAATGAAAATGAGTCTATCTCCAAATTTAAATAAAATATATATTATCGATAAAAAGTCACAAATATTTGGATTGGGCGTAAACATATTGTCACACCTCTATATACTTATTATTAGACAAAATCATAAATTTCACTTCCTGTAACATTACAGCATAAATGGAGATAAATTTCTTCAATTTCAAAGACATAAATAATAAGTTCAGAAAGTTATACCTCATATATTTTTTATTAGAATGTTCAGATCTCAAACTTTCTGTATATTTTTAGTCGTGATTTGTGTTTCCCTGGAGTGTGCTAAAACGTATCGATCAAATATAATTCATATCCAATTTCAGAAATAAAATTCATAAATCCTACGGAAGTCGTAATGTAGACGATTAATGCTTGAAGGTTGAAGATGTTCTCAATCATACATCTACAAGCAATTTGAGAATAAACGATTTTATTTCAAATATGTTTTAGTGCTTTCTAATTTAGATGTTTTCCAATTAATAAAACACATTTCAAATATAAATATATATTAAGAGTATTGAAATATTGGGGGAATAAGTAATTTTTGGAAAATAGCAAAAAACACCATTAATATATATTTTTTATCAGTTAAACATTATCCTATATGCTAATAAAAAGGCGAATTTTTCTACAATATATATGTATTTAGGTAACTAATACGAGCCCTCTTAAGCACGATTTCCATATTTTTTTTAGGGCAGCCGTCTAGTTCTTCTACGCCTTAAACAAATAATAATTGATTTAATTCCAAATATTTGACAATTTATTGAATAGTTATGACAGCAGTACCTACCTATTCTGTCCAATTTATTTTTATTTAGATATAAATACGAGCCCTCTTAGACACGGGTTGCTTAGCTTCTTCAATGCAGCCTTCCAGATCTGCTACGCCTGAAACAAATACGCAACTTAATTCCAAATAGTCATGTATTTGGAATACATACATAACATCTTCTGGATAACTGTATGCCTAATGCTTTTATATATAATATATGTTCAAATAGAACAAATATAAATAGTAGACTAGGTTTGTGTATTCTAAGAATTTGAGTTCCGTCAAAAACTGATCACGTCACTGCAAGTTTTGGAGTATTAATATTTTAAATTCACGTATAATGATCAATGAAACAGGGCGTATACCACTCTGAAGATGTACACCTTAATGAAGGTGAAAGAACTTGTACAACTTCTAAGTGGTTCGTATATAAATATATATATATATACATATACAATGTATTGTTATATAAACCAAAAGGTATTTGGAAATTCGAAATTATCGGATATATCAATTTAGGCATGTTATAATCAAATAAGGGTAGCACTGCCTATATTATATTGCGTTGGTGCGTAATACATTTCCATTAAAACGGTTGATTGTAAATTGTACATAGACCATCTGCATCCAAACTTCTATAATACGGTAAATCGATGTCAAACAATAAATTTAGGTTGGTACTATAATTTGAGAACATTACTAATAGACCGGGAGGTGATAACGTTTGACTGTCTCCGATTTCACTCCGCATGCCTTTTGGAGGAGTTACAGTATACCTTATGACAACAAAGAAAAGCGAGTATCCCCCCGCTGGGTCCGTTCAAGTCATATTTTTTCTCTCTGATTAAAATTCTTGCTCCATTCAGTGCTACACGCATCTGAATATTAAAGTTACTAAATAAGATAAAGTACAGCAATTAATTTGCTTAATGAGTTAGATAGAGAAGCTCCTTATTTGGGAACAATATGATTGCAACCATATGTTACGTACTGTTTGATATGTCGTTTTTTGACAATTGAACTGACACTCAATTGAATTGACATGGTGCCCTGTCAATTTTGACAATAATAACGTTATAAATACTTGTGTTGCTGTGTTAGTAAGTGTAAAATTAATGTCGATCAAGTGAGATTACTTCGATTGCCAATAGGTGGTCACCTATTTAATCGTTAACTAAATTAATGGCGATAAAGTGAAGATTACTTCGATTGCCAATAGGTGGTTACCTATTGGAAATCGAAGTAAGATAAGAATCATCCATAACGCGCCCATTGTTCTACATTTCGAATGCCTTCAAAAAAATGTTTAAAGTAAATTTTTAACTAACAAACTGTGAACGGTTATTCACAGTTTGTTAGTTAAAAATTTCCCTTAAAACATTTTTTGAAGGCATTCGAAATGTAGAACAATGGGCGTTATGGATGAATCTTATGGGCAGATTAGATTTAAATTATTGCTGTATGATATGTGAGGTAAATGCGTTTTCGAACTTTTCATTATTTGCTCAATATACACATTTTATTTCACCTTCATTTTTGGGAAAGCCAGTTGGAATTAAATCGAAGTGACGGCAGAAAATTATACGGTTTAATGCTGTAATGCGGATTGGTTCAAGGGAGAACCATGCACTTACACTATAGCAGTTAAGTTAAAATATGTTTATATGTTTAAACTAACTTTAATTTATTAAAATGGTCTTTTATAAAGCTGTTCTAGATTTATTTATTTTTATACATTATCCTTGTACCTATCACTTTTACTATTTAAACTTGGCGCGGAACGAAATGGCCGCCAATTGTTGTACTTTCCCGATCTAAGAACTTTACTGAATTTAAGATGCCAACGCTACAGCGGTAAAATCGAGTAATTACTGTGACATTACTGCCATTTAGTGTAATTGTGTTCGTTGACTTTTCGTGGATGTTGTTGCGTTTAGTGTGTTTGTAGATCATTATTTAACATTATTTCACATTTTTATTACAATACGTCGCGTTATTATTTTTTTTAAAATTTTTGTATTATAGTATTTTTATTCTTGAGTGTGTATAAGTTCGGTAAGCTGACGCACTGTTTATGACTGTTTTAATAATAAAACACATTTTAATAACACATTTTAATAATAAAAAATCTCCCTAATTTTATACTTGCTAAGCATATTTTACATAGCTTGCATGTTTTTAACAGAGGGTTTTAAAAGTAATAAAAGCAAATATTATGAATCACCGACGGTAAAACTAAATTAATAGCACACCAAAAATATGATTATTAAAAATTATTATTAAAAAGGTGTATGAGACCATTTTTGTTGCGAATTTAGCCAGCTTCTGATTTGCACCTTCTCTGCGTTGCCACAGCTAGCGCTCGTCTCGATGAGGGGAAAACACACTTCCAAGGCATATAAATAAAGCGTTCAAAATCATAAAATCTTGGCCCCCATTTTTAAACGCACGAAACTACTTGTCGATTGGCCTATATATTATATATAAACGGTGTTCATTTATGAATGTACTCTCTACTTCTTGCGAACGTTCTATACTACCTGCTGCTGCTTTCCTGAATCTCTGTTGCTCATAAATGTATTATTAACTGTCTACTTTTTGTATTTTATTCCAATAAAACGTAAGCTCGTTTCTTATATTTGCAGGAAAACTTGAAAGATTCGGTTACAAACTGTTTATACCTATATTTTCAAGCGGCTTAAAAAAGGAGGAGGTTCTCAATTCGACTGTATGTTTTTTTTTGGATGTTCGTTACCTCAGATCTCCGTCTTTTATGAATCAATTTTAAATATTCTTCTTTTATTTGGGAAAGGGGTGTTTTCAAGAGAGTCCCATTTTAGTTTTATTGGCATTGCACCTTGGATTCCGAAGATTTACTGGCGAACTCGCCAGATATAACAAAACCGTCTTCAATAAAATCTGTTCTAAAAAATTCTCTAAAAAGTCTCAAAAATACATACGTTATTGTAGTACTATTACTATTTAGAAAACAATCAATTTGTTAGACCAATTAATTTATTAGAATACAATCAATTTCTTGTCCAATTATTGTCATTTTTGGAGTCAGTGCCAGCCAAGGTTTACAAACGTATAGGTCCGTCCGTATAGGTATATAAGTCCGTCCAAAAATAACAATAATTATATCATAAATTTATTGTATTTTATTAAATTGATTGGCATAACAAATTCATTGTATTCTAAGTAGTAATAGTAGTAGAATAACGTAATTATGTTTCCTTTTCAGTGCATTTTTTAGAACCGATTTTATTGAAGACGGTTTTGTTTTTTTGTTAAAAATATTTTATTATATACAAACTTCGTATATGCTACTGAAACAAAATAACAATTCCCAGTCGCATCTAAATCGTTAAAGTTTAAGTGGATTTTCACATAGATTAGAATTTTACTTATAAATATTTGATATGTGGTGTACATTCTCGTTATTTAAGTCTATAAGGAACTCTGGTTAATAATATTTATTTGTGAAAGCAAATATGATAAATGTTAGGGCTTGCTCGAGATATACATTATACATCTCACTGAGAATTATTCTTGCAGCGGGCATGTACTATACAGTTCGTTTTCACAATGTATTTTACTATGCTTTGAGTTTAATTTTTTATGGTATGCTTCAATTCTCCCAGAATATGCAGTAATATGAAAATGGATGACAGTCGTTAGCAATCGTGACAACAACGCTTTCTGTGATCCTCAGACCAGTAGTCCAGACAAATTAGACAAAGAAAGGGCCTGACACAAAAAAGAAATACTATCGATTTTCCTTCGCGTATCGTTGTGGAATCGCACCCGCTTGCTCCAGCCGCCATCTCTCTCTCTCTCTCTATACTTAACACTTACCGTTCTAAAACGGTAAGTACATATTTGTCAAAATTGACATGTCTTTTTAGATACGGTCGGCATCATAAAAATCGGGTCAATGGATGTGTAGGAAATCTTATTTTCAATTTTTTTATTTTTTTTTATTATTTAGGTTTAAGTTTTTAAAAATATCAACCAAATTTTTCTCCAATAAGCTGTTTTTAAGTTCACATTTATTATTCAAATAATATTTTTTTAAATCCATAAAAAACAAAATGCCATTAACTTTTAAAACAAATTGTAATTAACAAAAAATTAATAATCGAAAGTATCATAAAATAATTTAATATTTTCTCATTACAGCATTGGCAGCATTCACAGCTATAAACGCGTTGGCATATAAATCCAAATTGTCCCATTGCTCTTGAATAGGTTCATTCACATTCAAGCAATTGGTTGTAATTTCTAGGATAGAAGTAGCATCTACCCAACTTTCTAACAATTAAACCCCATACATTTTCAGTCGGGTTTAAGTCTGGACTTCGGGAAGGTTAGGTAACTTTCCGGTATAGACAAGCTTATAATGTAAAGATAAAATTTCCTACCCCTTCACTCGATTTTTATGTAGCCGACTTTACATGGATCTTAAGAATTTTTTTGTATTTTCAATATCTCAATATATGTCAGAGTCTTACGGTTCCATATAATCAAGCAATAATCAAGTTAAGATCTCGCGTATGAATTATATAAAATTTTTGATGTATCATCATTTGGATATCATTGAGTTACTTATTATTATACTCCCATCAATAGATTTTTCTTTCTAGTATATGATAAAACTTTATATTTGGTTTCATTTATGATCAGGCCATTGTCTCCACAAAATTGGGAAATGTTTTGATGTCACTTTTTACCTTTTCAATGCCTTCATAAGATCTTGTTTTTACTTTTGATTTTGTTCATTTACTGCCATAGTATATAAGTTTTTAGTACATATTAAAATTAAAACATGTTTTTTGGGTAACGTCTAGGGTAATTAAATAAGTCAATTTTCTTGACATGACCTCTTTATCTCACAAGTGATAGAGGGGATGCCTCTAAGTCGACATCATTAGTTTATATGTTAAAACGTGATGCGTATCAGAAAATCGCGATATGCAAAGTTTCAATAGTCTTAAAGAAGTCCAATAATTATTGAGGGATTGATGAGTATAACAACTCTCTAAGTACCTACGTACAAAGTAGGTACACGCCAAGAACGGCCATTATGCAACTTTAGGCTAATAGCCATGTATTGTATATAGCGGGCATCTGCTGTAATGCCTCGTACATATAGGATTTAACAATAACAAACGTTGTGGTTTATAAGTGTTAATTTATAGAACACACCGAATTGCATTACACCCCCATAAACCGTTATGTTCGTGTTGAACCTTTATATTCCCTATAATCAGCAAATATTAACGGCGAAACTATGTTAGCAACCTATCTCTCTAATTACATTTACTGCTTATGGGCTTGCCTTTCGTCTCTAGTAAAATTAATATTTCTTCTTCATTCTGGAGCCCGATTATTAAAATTTGAAGTGTGTAAGGTTATAAAATAAACTCATTAAATGATTTTGTTTTGTTATGAACTGTTTATTGTATGATTAATAAATACAGCATATCATAAATATATCATATCAAAGCCTATCATAAATAAATACATCATAGGAAGAATACATCTAAGAATATTTAATAAACTTAAAAATAAAGATTAATTAGGAAACGACCGATTTAGTTTGAAATTACCAAAACAAATGAAAGACGCAGTATTCTTCTTCCTTTAAAATATCTCATATATCTCTCAATTGAGGGTGGTTATTTTCTTTTAGGAACATCCTAAAAGTATTTCATTTGATTACATTATTAAAAACGGGTGACCCTTTAGATATAGAAAATAATAATATGCTAATAACGTCAGTCTCTATAACCTTATGGAGAGAGAACTATGACCAATTATGGATATTTCTTGAAAAATATAAAATTTTTACACAATGTCAATATGTTTTTAGACAAGGTGAATTGGAAAACTGTTAGTGTTCACTTGCAAGACATGATCTGCTCCAATATTGACAAAGGCAAATGTGTTATAGTTCTGTAATTTGACCTATCCAAGGCATTTAATACCTTGGATATTGACTATATAGTATCAAAACTTTTTTAACATGATACATGGTAATAGGCTTAATTGGATTCATTCCTACCTAATAAACCGCAAAATAGTTGATGAACTACAAAATCACATAAAAAGTGTTCGGGTTACCATATTTGCTGACGATAGCACCATAACAGCGACAGATTCTGATATTGAAAATTTAAGTAATGAAATTACAGATAGACTAACTAGAAGAATTTATCGCTTGGTGCGATCGTAACAAATTGATCTTGAATACATTCAAAAACAACCTACATCAATTTTTACAATAGAAAGCCTTGTCTGTAGAAATTTCAACTTTTGCAAAGTAAATTTCTAGACGTTTTTTGGATGTGTATCCTATCTTGGAGATCTCAAACCCATGTTGTATGCAAGAAGTTGAACCGAGCTTGTTTCGGTTTTATTTGTCAAAAAAAATATTCGCCAGATGTTTAACTTAAAACAAGCAGAAAGTTCTATTCAAAGTTTCAACGGGAAGAAAATAATCACCATACCCTCAATTTATATCTAAAGGGTCCGCCAATAAGCGCGCTCGATCTTTAAAATGAAATAAAGCAAGTTGTGTGAGAGGTATAAATGAAATTTATTTTTTGTTTGAAAGAGTATTCAAACAAAAGAGTAAAAAGAGTATTGAAGGCATTATGTATGGAAAATAATATCGGTCAAATGTCCACCTCGGCTTCGCTGGGTGGCGCGCATACGAGAAGTCCAATTTTCAATGACTCTGGCGCACAAATCGGGCTGTATTTCATCGATGGCGTGGCGTATGTTGACTTTGAGGGCATCAGTGTTTTGTGGTTGGTTTGCGTAGACCTGTGATTTAAGAAAACCCCACAAGAAATAGTCTAGTGGGGTTAAATCGCACGATCTCGGTGGCCAGTTGATGTCGCCTCCGCGCGAGATAACCATTCCTCCGAAGCGCTCGTGCAGAAGATCCATTGTGGCGCGCGCTGTGTGGCTCGTAGCGCCGTCCTGCTGAAACCACATATCCTCGACATCCATATTGTCGATTTCATGCCAGAAAAAGTTCGTTATCATGGATCTGTATCGTTCGCCGTTTACCGTGATGGACACACCATCGTCGTTCTCGAAGAAATACGGCCCGATGATGCCTCCGGCCCAAAATCCACACCAAACAGTTACCTTTGCTGGGTGCATTGCGACCTGGTGGACCTCCTGTGGATTGTTCTCGGCCCAATAACGGCAATTCTGCTTGTTGAAATTCCCATTTAACCAAAAATATGCCTCATCGCTGAAGATGATTTTGCGACCAAAATCGGGGTCGACTTCCAACTGCTCTAAAGCCCAATCAGCGAAGATACGGCGCTGTCTATGGTCGTTTATTTTGAGCTCTTGTGTCAGCTGGATCTTGTACGGATGCATGCCCAAATCCAGATGCAAGATTCGGCGAAGTGATGTTTCCGAAAGGCGGAGTTCCTGTGCGCGACGTGAAATTGACTGTCGCGGATTTTCACGCACACTATCGCGCACAGCGGCGACATTCTGGGCAGATCGGACGTTTCGACGACGCGTCGGTGTTGGCTGATTGTTCACCGAACCGGTTGCCTCGAATTTGTTAATCAAACGACGGATAGTCGACTCAGCAGGACGATCAATTGCACCGTAAAATTGGCGGAGCGCGCGGAACGTTGCTCGAACCGATGAATGATTTTCGTAATAAGTTTTAACGATTTGCACATGTTGCTCGCGGCTGAATTGGTTCATGGTGATTTGTGAAGATACACTGAATAATAACAACTACGTTTGCCAACTCTACCACAAACAACATGGCCGCCATGAGCTGTCAAAGATCGAGCGTCCCTATTGGCGGACCCTTTATAAATGTTTTGCTTTGCAAAATGAAATTTTAATATTTTCAAAACCATTTGAAAACACCAACGTAGGCATGTATCATTTTACAATTTCCAGAAAAGTTAAATTTGCCAGAAAAGTTAAATAAAAATTTGTCTTATTTATATGTCGCAAACAGATAAACATAACACAGATTTAGGGGATTGCGAATAAGTTCGGCTTGAAGTTACAAGGTTTATTTTATATATTTACAGATCGCATGAGAATATGTTTTTCTCCGATTGACAAAAAACATTGATTTTGCAGACTCGCGGTTTTGATTTAAATTATGATACAGTTTCACAAAACATATTAAACATATATTTTCGCCGCCAATTGTTTACAATAATTCATAATAACTGTGATGTTTTGAATTAAAAAAATCGTGATTTTCGAGTTTTTAGTTAGTTCGTATGGAGATTTATGAACTAATTTGTTTAATATGTAAATAATTGAGCTGTTGTAATAGATAGCAATCCCCATGTCTATCTAGGTAGTTAATATACACATTTCCTGTTCAGGAAGGCAAACAATTACTTGATGCTTTGAAACTATCAGCGCAATTAATATAGTCCACTTATTTTGTAATAAAAAAGGACGCCGAGGAAAAAATATATAATCATTTGCTGCTTGGAGATTATACGCGCCAGGGTGTGACATTTAAGAAACAAAAGAGATCCAATGGCGCAGGTGGGATTCACCCCAAAAGCCACCCTTAAGGCACGCGGTGGTTTTTCCCATTTTACTGCGGATCTGTTACCCCCACAGAAAATACCATACTTTTTTATAAATTATTCTATAAATAGTGTCATTCCGATAGGCGAATGGTTTTCGAGCAATGGATTGAGTTCAGCTAGACGCGCGCTTCGCGTTATATCAAATCCACATTTGCAAATGGAGAGCTGCGTTATCTTTCGCGACATGAGTTCGTTTCAGCACCAACCTTAAGGTAGAACTCTTGGCGCTTTTGTCTCAAGTGGTTTCCCCGATAGGGTTAAACTACTGCAGTTGTTGTATAATTTTCATTCATCGTCGTCCGCAATGTCACCACTGCATTATCACAATCTGCTTATGAGAGATCCACCAAAAACTAGCAATAGAAAGAATTTTTTTATTTACCATAATTTCATTATGGTATAAGTACTTGAGCGTAATTATCTGAGCGTAATTATGGTGCTAGGATAATAACGAACTTACTCTACTATTATCAAATGACATAATGATGATGCATGCTATGACATGCAAACAGATATTAGCGTCTATGGGCAAGTCGTTAGTTTAAATAGAAAATGTTTAAGTAATTTTAAACATTTTCTACTTCATTTTTTATCAAATTTAATTTACTAGACATGCCTAAAGTTAACAGGACGTGTAATCATCTAATGCCGTCTCTTGTCAAGGTGTAATTTAATCATATTTTCATTAAAGTGATTACGCCTGTAATGCATCTTCAGCATGTTTTGTGAACAGCCTCATGGAGACGTGGAAAATCTTTATTATTTGCAGGTGCCTTATTCAAGTAAAATCGCGACATCACATTTCATGCAGAAAATGCATAACAATCTGGGGAATGCACGGGATTACGTCAGCCGCGGCCGCTCGAAGCGGAGCTTAGATAATATGAGTTGTAGTTTCGGTGTTCAGAAAAAGACGTAATAACACTTAAATATTTACTACAGCTCTATTTCATAACGACGTGGCCAAGAATTGGGGTAAAAATACGGCGTACGTTAAGTTTTACAACGATCATTTTGAGCCGGCATACATATATGGAATACCGGGCAAGATAAAGAAGAAACTAACGTACATAAAATGCGCAGAAGCCTTGAGGATGCATATAAAAATCGTAGTAAAACTAAAAGCCATTTTTATCTCAAACGTTGACGATCTAAATTTTTATCACTGTCGTTAAAGTAAATAGAACAAGAGCTATTGATATCCCTCCATTGATGATTAGGTGGAATAAAATTCAATTTACAATAGTTATTAGGTAGATCATTATTTGCATTCTAAATTCTTCTAAAATATCAACTATTACGACCAAATACACTTAACTATTTCAACAGATAGCTATTATTATTATTGTTATTGTTTTGCGTGTATGTACAATAAAATGGACCTAGTAAGATATTTAATGCTTCGTGTTCAGACTATAGGGTAAAAAACACCGCAACAATTAAACCGGTAAACTACCTAGATATAATAGCGGTATATAATATTAATTCAGGTACAGTTGTTACACTCATAATATCAATTTGTTTAGCTCACTTTTCCGTGTGAACAGTCACGATTAATTTACGATTTGATGTAAAATGTTTAATAATGAATTATTTACGTTCATAACACGCTAGCATACATTAGCGAAATTATCATGCTCTACATTAGCTTGCGTTCCTGTTAACTGCAGAATATTTACAATATAAATGCAATGTGTGTCAGGAACAACTTAGAGCAGAAATATTTGGCAAGTATCCATAAGTAAATACCTACTAATAAGTGATATTAAAGGTACAGTGCGGCTGGTGAAAGTCATCCCACATGAAAACTAGTTCTAGAGCATAACGGGAGTTTCTGACCATACTTATGAAGTTGAACCCACACCGATGCCGGTATGCTAATTTAACATATCTAATGCATTGTAAACAAATTTCTGGTACAACGACGACCAGTTGGAAATAAACGACTCAATAATATTTTTGTCCACAATCACATTATAATTATTGTTGAGTTGTATCCACACTTGAAGCATATAAAGTGCTATCTTATCCACTAGTAGAATAATGAAATTACTTTATTCCACTAGTGGAATAACGAAAAATACAATCTTAAATCAATTACATTTTATTTACTTTTTATTAATATTAACATTAACATTAATAGACATTTCCTTTTTTGTTTTATTATATTTCATTTCGTTTCCATTAATAACAAGCTTGTAGTTGTCATCGGTTTCAGAACACATGGTACTTGTCGAAGTTTTTGAAAATGTGTAGAAACAATGGATGTCTCCTCTTGTAAGGAACGACTAGTACCAGGAGTACCTCAGATTTTCCTTACGATATCAAGCTTACTTGATATAGAATCATCGATATAACTTTCTGCTATAGCGGAAGTTATCCACCCACCATATCGTTTAATTCTTGTAAGGTCAGAACCTTTACTAACCAGGAAGAACCAGTTGTTGAAGTCTGCCTCATGCAATGGCCGCTATAAGTTTCTGCATTTGCCAGATACAAAAATGAATCAACTCTTGAAGGAACAAGGAACTTTTGAAAAAGTCTTGATTCCAACAGGTTGTGAAGTACATTTTTTATTAATGTATCGCAAAAGAATCTGTCGTTGGATAACTTCTTCGGCTGTAAGGACATGTATTTTCTACATGTCTGCACAGTATTGATAGAGAATCCTTCTTCCATAATTGTGAATTTTCGTGAGACGCCGGTCTTGGTATCTGGTATAGAAATAAGCAGATATGCGCCCCTGTCTACTAGATCATTGATTTTCAAATTCGTCAATTCACAGCAACGACTGGCACCAGACACTCCCATCATTAGTGCAACTTAAAATATTTCAAAGTTTATTATCTACAATGTATAAAAGTTTAGAGATATTACCTTAATCATCAAAAATTCTTTTCCCAAGCCCTTGTCAAAAATTCTTCCATGTGCTGTGGTCTTTCCAAATACCGCAGCTTTGTTAACTTTGTACCCTCTCGAATCACTCTTCAAATAGGCTTACTATATTTTCCAATGTCAAAATATGTTTTTATGGACCTTTACAGCGGCCTTCAGCATCGAGTATTTCGACCACATGGATGAAATTGCATACCTCTTCTTCAAATTTAAGAAATGCGATAGGAGATCTTGGGCATTTATTATCATTACCCCCTGCTGTCAGAGAAAAATGTCAAATCATTTTTTGATTAAATCTGATTATAAATGACCGTGATTGGGGAACACGTTGTATAGCATTCGTGTTTTATTCGAATTTTATCCACCACAGAAAATTAAACTCGACAATGAAGTTCGAGAGTTTTTAGTTGAGTTTAGTCGAGAGAGAACTTTCTTGCGTGAATAAAACGCTATCTAAAACACTTATACAATAAATAGCTATTATTTCAACATCATATAATTGTGGATTTTGACAGTACAGAGACAGTATTATATGTCGGTCTTCATGCCGCGGGTTTCTTGGTCTATACACACAAGTGACCCATCATGGCATGGCATGGCATAGTCATTTTTTCGTCGGAGAAAATGATATTAGACCATAAATTGTCATATCTGTCAACGTAATTGTTGGCAAGGAGCAGCCTTACTTATTTGTTGTGCGCAGATAACCAAGGCTTTTTATTATCAGCTGCATAATTACTTATATCCTCTGTTTAATTCGACGTATAGCTGTACAACGAAGCACGAAACTTCGTATTATGACAAGCTGCTGCAGCTGTATCAAAGGGGTTTCTTCCTAGCCAATTTATAATCTCCTCACCTTGAATCAAACTGCTTCTCTCACATGATAGTACTACTCACATGGCAACCATTTTCTTTTCAATTTCAATATGCAACTTTCTGCTAACATGGAAATGTGTGGCAATAGAACTTAAAGACTACCCGGTAATAAAATAATTTACTATGCGTATCGTCTCCACATCTGTAAGCCTCGCCATGGTTTCATATTATGAAATGGAAATAAATTTAACAGCAAGTAACTTTTGACATATATCACATCATATTAATAAATTCACAGGCATCTATCTACATATTACTTAAACAATTTAAAGGCACAATTACAATGAAGACAAAAAAAACGTTTACTGTCGCTCGTTACTTTACGTGGGGAATTATATGGATGCATTTCAAGAAGATCGGAAATAATTGTATCGCAATAACAGTTATTACTCCAGATCTTTCTTAAAATCACTTAGCCAATCCTGCACAGCTATTCTAGCAGCAAATAAGTCATTATTAATCACTGTATTTGGAAAGCTTTCTCGAAACTCTCCCCTTTACGGATTGATGGAAAATACCAGTCCCCATAAATAAACTTTTCGTAAATAAACTTTTGCTATCAAGAGTTTGGTTCCTGCATGAACATAGCAAGCAGAAATTAACTCGAAACTTAGACTCCAAACTAACTCTAACTGAACTCAAATAGTAATTATTGTTATAATAATAGTTATTATTATTTTTAAGAAAACCAGTCACCCTTCTCTGTGCCTTCGACATATCTACAGAGGGGAGCTGGAGCAATACAAACAATCACTCCCCAGGTCCGTGGTGTGACTAATTATTGGGTCAGAGAATCGTGTACCCTGAGTAGGCGCAATGAACCCAGGATAACAGCCTTTTGCATTTGGCCGGCTATGACTTCCGTTAAATTTCTGCATTTGGAAGTCGATTTCGATTTATTATGAGAGAGGAAATCTTGGGATGAAACATTGAGGCTGTCCGAAATCTTGTGGAGGGAAATCGGCGCATTTTTAAATCATCTGTTACTATCTGGTGAACACTCCCGTAAATGATGTTCAGTTTGGCAATGGTTTCCCATAGAGTTATGCTCCGATTTCTCTCCACAAGATTTCGGACAGCCTCCATGTTGGGTTCGGTAACACTTGCTCTGGGCCGGCGAGCGTGGCTTTCATTCTCCACCTTGTCTCGGCCTCCAGAAAATTCTTTGTACCACGCAAACACACGGGTTCTTGACAAAGTGTTGTCCTCAAACTGTACCTGTAACCGCCTTAAAATTTCAGTCAGATTCCAAACACTTAATGATTATCCGTTGCTCCACGGAGATATGCACTTCCGTCTCACTCATGGTTCTGTTTCATACTAAAACGACTCGAGCGAATTGCAGATAGTTCTCCCCTATCCCTAATAGTACAGGCCAGTGGCGCATCAACTCCTGTTAAGTCTTGAACCCCTCAGCAATTAAACAAAAATCAGTCCCGTTTATATTTGATACACCCTAGTATAATAGAATTCATAAGCAATTAAAGAAGAAATTATACAGAATTTGCTTGCTGGTTCTAAACTAAAATTATTTGTTGGATTTTATGTATTAATTATTTTTTCGAAAATTCTACAAAAATTCCTAATTTTACCCGGGAATATATAGTTAGAATATATGGTAGAATATATAATTAGAAGTTGTACAAGTTCTTTCGCCTTTATTGAAGCCCATCAAATATACAATATTTCAGCCCATCAGATATACAATTTGTTTAATTGGTCATTTCTAATTGAATTTACCATTAATACTTACTATTCTCATAGTGACATTTTTATCTGACATATTACAGTTTAACGTCTTCTAGAAAAATATATAATTCATGTTTTATATAACAATATGATGTTCAGGTAGAACAAGTATAAATAGTAGACTAGGTAGCTGTTCAACGAGCAGTTAATGATTGACGCAGGATGATGTTTTCGTCACGAGCCGAGGGCGAGTAGCGCAAATCGCCAGAGTTAATAATGGCATTTAATTTCAAGTTGAAAACTATGATTTATCCTTGAGAATTATACGTTTTTTATCTTGAACGAGTTGTTTTTCAATTATTATTTTGAAAAAAAATGTAAATAAATATTTAAAACGTAAATGTCATCAGTTAGTATGAGTCGGCCGTCATATATCTTGCTTTTCGTTTTCAGTACAAATACTTGGGAAGTTGTGAATGTGCGTTGCCATGGCAACATATGTAATTCAATCGTAAAGTGTGGTATAATAATAAAATTATCAGCTGCTTTTATTCAATGCTATGGTATGATGGAATCATTAAATATCACTGGAATATTATTGGGCTATTATCCAATGGTTGCGTACAGAATCAATTTGCAGAACTTTTAGGTAAAAACTGCATCATCACGAACCGTTTTATCATATATTTCCCATAAAAACTTTATTTCACATAACCGTAACAGAATATGAATATCTACTGTTTATATGAAATCGAATACATTTTTATTGTATATAAAACCGGCGCTTATGTACACATTTCTACTTGAGCCTCGATATCTGACGCACTGATCGCCTCAAGGCTCTAACAATATTATTCAGACATCATGAATTCACCTGGAACAAAAACATGCAAACAATTTGCTCCCCCATCTAGCCGACATACGTACCGTTCCTCAGCGCATTATTTTCCATTCGGAGACACAAATGTGTAACGTTCTATATTTCTGGCACGTTTCTGTTATTACGAACCTCCTACACAGCAAAAACTGATAGTTTTCAGTGTGGACTACGCGTTTTGAATCTCGCATGAAAGGGATGGCTTTGCGTGTTTTCTCAGGAAAAACCGACTGGTCAACCCCTCCGCAGGAGGAGAATTCCCAATCATTAGGCAGTAATACCGCACTTTTCGAAATTAAATGGAATATATAAATATTTTTGTAGGTCTTTAAATGTTTATTTTAGGGTAATTGGCCTCGGGGGCCTACTTAATTATGTTTAGTTGGGCAAAACGAAGCTCCTATTGGGTTTTTGGTACAAGGGATCAATCAGATGCGGTCCTCAATATATTTTATATTCCTTTTAGGTTTATACGTAATTAAACACACGTTTTAATTGGCTTTACATCTACCAAATTATGCTATTCTTACTGAGTAATCGATCGGTATAAGCTCCTATTTTTAGGACTTTAATTCCAGCATAAAAATATTCCTTTTGAAATGTGGTGAGGTTTTTGTCCCGCTTCTCTAACAACTTATTAGTCCAGGAAGTTTAGCATTTCACTTCTGAAAAATTTATAGTGAACTATAAATTGGTGTACACGTACTTCTCAGCTCCCTAAACAATCTGTCAACAGTACCAAAGATTTCGATGTAGGCATAACTTTTAACAATGGAAAAATAGCCCAAAAAAGTACTTTTGTCGGTTTTCGCCAATATCTTTGTTCCCATTTCTCCGTACCCGAACAATTACAAGAAATCATGTTCAAAAGACAATCTGGGGCAGGAGGTTGCGAGGTTTTTATTGGCACCACTAAGCTATTTTAAATACCCATCCCCAATTTTGAGGATGCAGCTCGTTTCCTAACCACTTCTGCACCTATATCGTGTTTACTACCAGACACGATATAGGTGCTCTTTAGCCGCATCGACTGTGGGGTTTACATCCTCAACTGGACCGACTTTTTTCTGCCTACAGCTTTCATAAAGCACTGCTAACGGCTAATACAAGTCGTCTTGGTTAACCGGAGCGCCATACACAGCTAAGATGCGTATTCCATCCGAAGAATCTGAGTCTCGAGAAGCAGCACTGTGGTTGAAAATTTGTGCGAACACGTAAATCTTGTCGTTTAAGGAAAGGTCCAAAGCTGCAGTTTTGATGTCTTCGTATTTATTGAAACTCCGAGAAGAGTAGAACTTTCGCTGGACTTTTCCATTGCCTGGCTTGAGAAAGGAGATCTCGTCATCAATCGGAGCGCCACCAACTAAAATTACTAAAATATCTACATATTCTCCAACAATAACTGTTTTATTTGTACGTGAACATTCCAGAACTGTTTCAATGATTAAAACGCTAGCATCATCTTGTGCCTGTTTAACGACAAAATTGTTGGCATTGAACTTGTCAGACAACATTAAAATTAATCTGCTCTTGTTGTTACTGTTGGAAACGAATTTTTTGGCTTACTGTGACTTTCATGATATCGTTGAAAGATGAACATTTTTTTGCTGTACGACGACGTTGTTGCATGGCTTTCGCTGTTGGTGTAATTGTACAAAACTGTACTAAACCTAATCTGATATTTCACGACTTTTTCCGTGGAATTGCCTAGTTCTATCGATAAACTTTATATTACCTTTTCTTTCTTCTTTATAAATGTACTTTGTAGCCGTATGATCGGAACGAAGTTATTGGCCAAAAACCGAAAAAAAATACTTCTTTGGCACGTTTTTCCACTGTCAAAAGTTATCCATACGCCGGACACTTTGGGACTTTTCAGATATTGTTTGGGGAGCTGATAAGTATGCGTATACAAGATCATACTAAATTTCGTAAAAAGAAAGTATGGTTACCATTTCTGTAAGACACGTTAACGAAATATTAAGAAACAATTATTTAAGAACAAAAATTTCTAAAATATTTGTGTTTTCGTATCTAACTTTTTCATTGGGAATATCATGATAATGATTTATATCCTTGTATAATAAATAATAATTTTGATTTGTAGTTCATGTTGAAATTGATTTTGGGTTATTATTTCCTCAATACAAAAGATCGAAGATTGAGGAGGTTCATAATAACATTAACAACTCGTCAATATTTTTGTGCCACATAAAGTTTAATATTTTCTACGTAAGCCCCAAAGTATTGATACTTTATGGAAATAGAATATTTTCAGGTACAATGGTTTTGCAATTGGACATTCAAGTAATACATTTTGTGTTTTTTCGTTTACAAGAGTGTTTGTCACCTGATTAAGTTGCAATTTTTTTATTTATTTAGCAACTAGCTGTACCCCGCGCCTTCGTCTGAACGAATTTAACAAAAAAATGTGTTAAAGATTTAATCCTAATTATTTACTTATATATATTTACCAAATAAACCAACTTGGTTTTTTACATGCTTGTTCAACCCCGTAGGAAAACTGAAAAATGTATTAATACTTTTTTTTACTTTCAGGTAAGAAATAGATCTGATTCGGTCGCAAGAAGACATAATTATAATTAATTATGTATGTAAGTACATTCTATTTTTCTATATCTAGATCCTAATTTATAATTCTATATTACGGACGGACCTATATTATTCTATATATTACGGAATTTTAAATGTAGAGCACGCACAAATTTTATATTAACTATAAACAAATCGAATATTGCACTAACGGTGTGTAGATGATCAACAAAATCTACATTGCTAAAACAAAACAGCATCATCGAAATCTTTCAACATCCACAATATAAACAAATATAAAATCGAAATACAACCTAAATATAGATATAAAAAAAAATATTTAGTAAACTTTTGTAAAATATTTTATAAACAAAAACAAATTTAGTAAATAGTTCAGAACAAGAACAATTTCCAAATATAAAATCTTCAAGTGTGACCGTACCTAAAGAATAAATTTAATCGCAATAAATTAAGTCGCAGGCCTGGAATAAAACGTATTCTACCAAATTTAAATTTCCCTAAATGATATAATCTCAAGAAACTGCCAAAACTAAAATATAAAATAGACCAGGAAGTTTGAAATATGTATAAATACAGATCATGCAATATTGTTGCAACATCATGAAATAATGTTGCCATGTCACTTATAGGATGCAGCTATAAAGAATATGTTCTTACAATTCATGGGAATCGTATTATTAATTCAATGGAGGCCGTGAGAAACTTCGACAAACAGCTTTAAACTCTCCCATTTCATTATAAAGCAGAGCCGTTCTTTTTGAATTTTATCGCCAGTACTTAGGAAGTGTCTTTTATTACATCTGAAATTGCACTATTTATTGCCAAATTTAATAGCAAATCAAATAACATTGTAAGCTTGTTCAAATAGGCCGTCGATTTTAGTCACTTTGTAAGGAAGTTGTGTTTAAAAATAGGATCATAGGAATTACAATAATATTCTAACATGTCTAGTTGGTAGGAACCAAGTACAATAGTTGAGGTGTTTAATAGTTCCAGTTGAGGGTATAATATTAGAAATACTTCAACATATCTGTATAACACACTTCATTTACTGTTTTAAGTGAAGAAAAATGGTCCATTGATATTGGTTTTGGAAATTCCGCACCAGACATTTAATTTATAACTCTATAACTTTTTCAATTCATCAAGACCTTGAATTTTCTTCAGTCCAAATTCTGCAATTCTGTTTGTTTACGCACCCATTTAGATGGAAGATGCTTCATCTGACATAATCAAATTGGTATTGGGTTCATCTCTTACTAAATCTGAAAGTGTACACATAAACAATATTTTCTCGAAAGCATGATTTACAATTTCTTGAAGTTTGAAGTTTGTATCTTGTACGGCTTGAATTTGATAACTTTTAAAATATTATGTACTTGACTTTTTGTCATATTTAATGTATGGCCGATTTTTCTTAAATGCGTTTTATTGTTATTTACTCCTAACATTTCTTGTACCTGCAGTATAGCATGTGAAAGATTATCTTGTCAATTTTCTATTCCATTCACCATTCACTTTTTCCCCCATCTAATGCCCCAGTTTACGAAAACCCCAGAATAAAATTGATTTCCGTGTTGGTGGATTCTTATTAAATACAGCCTGAAATCCTCGTTTTGCCAGCGTAATTGACTTACTTTCATTGTCTGATTGTTTGTTCGTACAAGAACGTATCGTGTTTTTTCTCCCAATGTAAATATTTTCGTATAATTTTGCATTGTGAAGTAATAACTAAGTAATAATTAATATTATGACACTGAATGTAAAATGTATTTTTTTGGCAAAGCCACTACGATGATAATATTAAGAAAAATACCAAAGTAACTCGCCTAAGCATTAAGTATATAATATTTATAATATGTCAGAATGAAGTAGTAAATATACTTAAGATTTTAAGTTATCACATTTAAGCCATATAAGAGATCGAAAGCTATCCACACAATTAATTAATTGTATTATTTGGAGTAAAGATAAATCTACCATTTTCCAAATAATTTCTGACAAATTTTAAAGTCTGGAACTATTGAATGAATAAAGATGTGGTGAAGACATGACACTCATTATTCCTAGTTCACTAGTCATAAGCCATTAAAATGCCAATTTTTATACAGATATTTTGACTTGACTTCTTAAAAAAAATATATCTTAAATCCTTATCATATAAATCCTATAATAAGCTCATAACTTTGGATTGTTGTAGTTTGTAGGTCATTTTTTTCGATTCTTTTTGACAACATTAGAGAAATGTTTCTTGAATTTCGTTCTCCAATGATAAACTGTTTAAATATGATACTTATATATGGACGTATGGTTAAGTTATAAGAGGCCTGTGAGATGCAAAACAGGATAAACTTGCAAGTTACTCCAAAGCGCCAAAATCAAATTTACGTATTAAGTTACTTTTTGCTGAATTGATGAATACTTTCTGATGAAAATTGTAATTTTTTAGTTTATGATTTATATTTTGTTAATGAAAATAAACAGTTTACACGTATGTAGTTTTATTATTTTAAATCGTCAAGAAAAAGACAAAACAATTATTTAAAAATATTAATAATTTTCATCGTCTGTAACATTCAAAAGCGGATAAATCAGATATTTTCTTTAATTTTACCATTATTTAGTTAAAAAATGAAATTTTGCAAAAACTTAACTAGTTATTAACCAAAACCATAAACAAAAGTTTGGGTTGCTAGGTATTTTCTTCTGGAAATCACATTCTCACTTTCTTTCTATATGGATTTATCAAGTTCTGCAACTAGATACCTCATATGTTTCTCTTGTTAATTCTTAGATTAGATTTGTGAAATAAAATTTATCTACTTCACGTTACTAGTTATTTGAAGGGTCATTCGTAATGTATAAATATATTCAATTGAACCCATTTATCATATATTATGTCCACATACAATTTAAATAACAAACATAATTTATTCCATTTCTCTTTCATTTATAAAATTTAGAAATGAAAATAATTATGTACGACTCTTATGGTTAAAAGCTGGAACCTGCAGATACATAATTCTGCAGTAGCTCCTGTAATACGGAACAAATTAGAAAGTGTATATTTAAATTTAAACGGTTTAACCGTTGCCTACCCCTATTTAGCAAATGCTGATTTGGATGAACCCACTATATCGAATTGGCGCGAAGGGGAATAAGATTCCTTTAGAGCAATTTCAACCCTTCGCCGTCGGACACAGCGCCTTAATTGTGGTCATAACTTAAGAGCAGGGTCCCTTTTGTATAGGCGGCATTCGGTGCCGGCGTCAAGCGTCTACCGAGCTCGTCGATTGGATTCTCGTCCACCACTTTCTCAACCGACGTTGCTCGCTTCCGAAGCTCGCCAATTTTACTCTCAGCTCCGCGCGAGTGCCGCCCGGAGAGAACTTAAAAAGTACTTATATTTGGAATCTATTCAAATCTCTTTCGTACGCTTGGAAGGTTTCATTTAATTCCGCCTTAAGTAGGCAATTAACAGGGTAACTGATGTTATCTTTTACATAAATTGAATAATTCGAGCAGTATGCGAGCACGCACTTACTATGTAAAAGTTTTTTTCATGGCTGAATAATTTGAATGATTAAGCAATGAGACAATACAATTCTCGCGTCATTATAGAGCTATGCATGCCTAGTATTCTTTTCTAGAAATCTTGTGGTAGATCTAACGCTGGCCATGTAGAATTTGTTTAAAATATTCTGGTCAATGCCTTCTATGATTTCTAGAACTGAACTGCCGCTGGCGCCGCCATTTTACCAATACGGCCGCCAAAAATAGTTTCTTTTAAATATCTCAAAAACTGATAATTTAAAAAAAAAATATGTAGAAAAAACAAAAGTGAAGAAGAGGAAATTTTCTACATATTTACATAATTGATCGTGGATACCTGCTGCATCGAGTCGTTTGGAACTGAAATGAAACATTTGGTTTGATTTCTGCCAGTTATATAATTTATGTACAAGAACACTATCAATAAAATATAGTAATTGTTTTAGAATACAAGCGCAGCAGAAAAAAGCACGAAAAGTGCTGAAGGACATTGACGAACGCGAACACAAATTTCAGCAGATATTTTGTTTGATGAATTTGTGACCCCACAGTTTTATAGACAAATTTCTTATTAAAAAGCGCAAACAGAGGTCGCTTCATATCCATTTTGAAACAAAAATTCGAAGATGCACACTTCACTGTGATCCACGCTATAAAGAAGTTGCAGATACATAACCATAAATATGGCCAACGAGATGTTTTCTTCATATGAATACGCAATTATAGCTATAATTATATATTATGGGTGGTGTGGAAACAGGTACTTACATCATTAAAAATTTTTATAATTAATATAAATTATTAATTAATAATTTTGAATTAAATCAATTAATTAAGTTAAAGATGTGCCCTCAGATACGCCACTGTTTTAGGATAAAATTATACAGAGCTTAGAATAAGTTGTTACCGAAGACACATTAGACACATAATTTCGAAAGATCGTTGGCAGAACGTCGCTACATAAAACTAACCGTTAAGTTTATAGAGTATATTAAGAACATTCTTAATAGGAAATTTACTATTCTTCGTTTTTCCTCTCTAGATATTTTTTCTAAAAACGAATAGTTTTTGAGATTTGAAAGAAAACAGATTCTGGCGGCCATCTTGGCAATATGGCGTCGCCGGAGGCAGGTCCCGGTTTGTGTAAAATATTTATTTTAGTTCTCTAAGTACCGAACTCTAAAAACTTTCAACCTCCCGTGTTAATTAATTAAGGTAGAACTACCTGACCGATGAACTATTATTGGCATTTGAAAATTTTAGATAATCTGCAATTTTTCTTGGCAAACTATAGAGTAAACATGCTAAAAAGTATTTTTATTCCTACTGGTTGCACAGTATATTTAATTTTACTGTGAAAAAGTAGTCTATTGTGTTCTATACAATTTCGTCTTTAGCTCAAATATTTTCGACATAACACAAGTTGTCATTTTCCATCTGTCAAATAACTATATAGAGATCCTTTTCATCCCTGTTTTGGTGCAATGTATTGCCATAATCAAGACAGTACCACCATGTTCGATATTGTTAACTTTCAATGGAGAGCAAATATCAATGTAACTTTTATTCAAAAAAGGATCCATCATCAGCTGCAGACAGAAATATTCTGACATGGAAACAACTTTGAATAAATATAAATATTCACATTTCTGACATTTCATTAACTTGTAGCCTAATATTCAACACAATATTAACTTGACTTAGTAAAATTGAGAACGTAAGACTTTTAAACTGTAGAAAAAGAATTAAAATAAAAAACTCATGACTAAACTCAATTGATAAGTTAAACTAACCTTCTCATAAAAGTAAGCCAATATCAACTTTTCATCATTTCCAGGCACTTCTTTTATTTGTTCTCCACTGACAACAACCTGTAACATTGTACGTATTTTCCCGTAATTTGAATGATAATAAAATGAAACACTGTTTACTCGTCGTTATAATGTTTTCTTGCCATGGTAATGACGTAAATGCTTTCGACACCATATTGGAATAAGGACGCCAAAACATGGCATCAGAAATATTTCTTTTCGAGTAAATCCTATAAAAAAGTATAATTTAAAATTGTAGATGGTTAAAGTTCCTACAACTTTTAGTGGAAAAATTTGTTTAAATTAATGTAATTAATATTAAATATAGACAGATTAACTGGAACACTAGGAACCGTGAATGTAATGGTGCATCGTTCCTGACAAGGCCCAGATGTTCATAAGCGTGAAGGGAGGGTAGAGTTAAATTACTTAGGGAAGATGACATACGTCATCATGCGCACAGGATGATACCGTTATCATCCTGGCTATATATTCTTGCAGTTGCAGTGGCGTACTGTTGGAAATAACTGACTTATTTCAGTAACCGACTACGTTTTAAAAATTGGACACTCACTCGAATTATGGTAACTTGAATTCTCAGGTATCTTCGATGTGATATTGTAGCCTGTAAGAGTTTAATTTTTATTTATTATTGTTATTGACAGAGTTGTGATTTTTGCATTTTTCAAGAATAAATAAAGTTCATGTTTCCATATAAAATGTATCATATATTCTTTACCTTTATTTAATTTTGTACGACGCGTTCAAAAATTGTAATTTTTCTAACTAGTATACATAATAGTAATTAATACCTACTAATAATAATTATGAAATAAATTATATTTTAATATAATTCTTAATTATTAACATTACTATTATTATACTATAATTATTATATTATTATTATTATTATCATAGTTTACCATTATACTTACTTAATATAAGAATTAATGAGTAATCCAGAATACATTTCAATTCAGGCGATAATGGCGATAACATTAATAGAATTTTTAAAAGTACGCTATGTATATTTAACATATCCCTTAACTCAAACAAATATTAATCTCTCAGAAAAATATTTGAAATGTGAGTTGTATATAGTACAATCTTCTACAATATTAAGTTATCTGGACTTTTTGCTAGTATACACTCGAAAAGAGATCTTCTTCTATCACGTCTTCTATCACGTGGAAATTTTATTCACGCGCTACACTCGTTATTCATGGCGAGTATTTCCAGTCACTAGAAAACTATCACGTTTTTTTAACCTACCGATCTACTATAGTTACTAAGGAAATGGCTAAAGTGCCATTTCCAAGTATGTGTGTTTTAGCTTTAAAAGTTTTCAGTTCAAAATACAATAATGGATTTTTAATTTTATCTTTCATTTAACTTTTTGCTTGCAGCTGCAATAATATGAACGCAGGTCAGTTCCGCCGTATTGTCTAGCTTCACTCTAACGCTATCTCTATTCCTCACCCGTATTCTCCTCTTCTAGAAGATGGGTATATGAATAAATCTATGACTACTTATCGAGCTTTATTCTGCTCAAAGAGTAAAACATAAAGGGCCTATATTGTTATATTTCCTGTAATTTGCGGTTTATGATCTTCTCAACCGTTTTTCCACCAAACTTTTCTGAGAGATTTATTTGTTTTGGTCACTTAGGCTCAATGTGATTATGTCGTGACGTTTCTGTCGGCTGCCACATTTTAGGGATTACAGTGCTGACGAGATTAACTTCAATAATATATAAAATTTGCTTGGTCCTGAATAAGCCATTTATACTGTAGTTCATGTAGTTAAAGTTTTTAAGTTATTTGCTATTAATATTTATCATATCAGAACTAATCTCGTGTTAGTAATATATAATAGATTATGAAGAGAAATTAAGTGAAAACACTCATCATTTGTGCATTTAGATATATACAGAAACCAATAATTGAGAAGTTGCACAAGTTCTTCGCTTTTATTGAGGCTCTTCAGAATTATCTATGATTTACCTAATTCAAGCTTAAATTAAAGTATAATAATTTATTATTAATACTGTTACGGAATCATCAGAAGCGATTGTGCACGATATAAGTACAGAAATTTCCTTAGATCTAGGGAAAATCTGCACAATCTGACAACATTGTACCTACCCGACGATGTGGCAACATCACATCTGGAGTGCCAGATACAACCCCCCAAGGGCGAAGTTTCGACCCTCTAGGACTTCAAATAACTGAGATAAGCCCCCTGGTACCATTTAGAATAGTTGCTCTATATGAGCATGTGGACTATCCCTTGTAGAACGCTTCGAGACGCCCTGTATACAATCTAGAATGGGATGGAATAGTTGGGAACAATCTAGAATGGGATGGAATAATCGAGAAGCTTCCAGAAGTTTCGAGAACCTTGAAAATAGTATATAGATCACCTTAAATCAAATTCAATGCGTACTCTTTCTATAAAAGTATATAAATATCTTGTAGAATTTGTTGAAACAACTACTTTCCCTAGCTATATGTTAGAAAACATTGGACTATATAACAAAATTCAAAAACCATTTAATGAAAGGGTGATACTAAAATCGCTTGCTTGGGTGAAAGTAAAATTATTTCGCTTGATCTTATGTACAATTTTTTTATTTCGTAGGACCCTGGAATATATTTATTAATTTAAGTTCCTTGTTATTTACTATTATTAATAATTTAAGTTTTATAATCATCTTTTGGGTTAATGTATGCTTAATGTTTTATATCAATAGCTTAAAATAAAACTCAAACTATCAATAGCTTAAAATAAAATTAAAGAACAAGTATAAAGTAGAGTAGGTAGCTATTATTATATAAATGAGAATTTTGCTTGTCAAAAATAATGACATAGTTCACTTTCACCCAAGCAAGCGATTCTAGTCGCACTCTCTCTATAAAAGTATATAAATATTTATATGAAATTGTTCCGAAAACGGTCAGAAGAGACTTTTACAAGGAACATCTTTGAGTAGAAACGATTTTCATTAAAAATGCAGATATTACTTGGACATAAAAGTATAGGAAGTTTTAAATGTACGAAAAGTGGCGTAGGTAGCGCTGTCTACAATGTTCATCAATATTATGAATGGATTTTAATGGAAAATTATGAATGGAAATTTATCACCCCAAATTTCATCACCAAAAAATTTTTGCCCAAAAAATTATAGACTTTTAAAGTAATTTAAAAATTTAAAAGAAAATAAAATTTATCACCATATATCTCGGTTATTATCAACATGTTACTAAGGATACATTTGGCAAATCGTTATATTTAGTTCAGTCAACGAATTGCCTAAAAAGGGGTGTTGTAGAGTGCGTGAGCAGAGACCTAAGCGATTCCTTCATAAACTTTTTCAGCGTGCTTAGGGAGTGAACATACTAAAAGTTTTGACGGTTTTTCGCTATTAGGACAACGGTGCGCCCCGCCATCGCCATAGGGATTTTTTTTTATACGAAATGAAAGTTCTTGGTGATCTCTACAATCTGAGTTCTATATACTTTTTCGAATTGGCAGCCGTTTTCGAGCCACATGCACCGGAAAAGTGCAAATTTTCGGAAATAAGATTTTCCTCAAAGATTCCTTTCCATATGGCTCATAATATCTTTCGAATATTTTTTTTGTCCATGTCGGATGTTTTTCGATCAGAACATTTCAAGTACCTACATTTATGTTCCAAATTATTTTGGCGAATGTATAAATAAATCTTTTCAAGAACGCTTTACGGACGTCCTAAAAACAATTAATGTACCTACTGACTATATCAATATATTTCGAGGATCAGGTAGGTAGGTTTTTAATTTAAAAAATATGTTGGCTAAAACATCACGTCATAACGTTACTTGCAGTCTCCTTTTGATAGTTTCCACTCCTCCCACCCAAGACATACAGCTGCTGAAACCCGATCGAGGGAAAAATCAAAACGATGTCTACCTAAGAGATGAAGCAGCATGGTTTGGAACACATGGTGTTCTTATAATCATTTACCGGCTGCACAACATCTGCAATTTTTAGGAGAAACAAGGTGGGCTTCTCAAAATTCTATTTGAAATCAAAAACCATCAAGGAAGCGGCAGTAATCTTTTACAACCCCTCCTCCACTCACTGTGAGGTTGAGAAGGCTGGGAAGATCTGCTATCTTAAATGGTATGGGATACCAGCAAGAAAGACAGCCTTCAACCAGTACCGCTTCCAGTCGTTCATGAGGTCAGTCGCCTGACATCAGCTCCCTCCCATCAACTGAAAGCGCAGTTTAATAGCATTCCCGGCGCACCTACCACCAAGTGTAGCAGTGGCTCGGAAATGAGCTGCCCCCTCAATAGTGGGGGTGGAAACATATAGGAGACATCCTACAATGCCAAGTACAATAGAGGAATCCACCAGCACCGTGGTGGCAAATGTGAATGCCGGAAAGCATTGCCAAGAAATTATTGAATAAGAACAATGAGAATTATTGAAATCGAATGAAAGTACCTACCTTATATATATGTGACTCTTTTTGTCGTATATTTTATCAATTCTCCATTTTTAAATAAATAAATAATTATTATGTACTTACCATTTTATTGCCTATATAATTTATAATCAAATGTACATGTGAGGAACAACGAACTCTATTTTATTTACCACCAATGGGCACATTATCACTGATTGTGAATAAAATTATTTCATTCGATTATCATGAAAACCGCAAATTGCAACATTGCATATTATTCTACTTTACTAATTTTAATTAATTTACAATAAAATTAAAAGGTTTTGTAATTGCAAACCATAAATATCGCAATATACGCGTATCATATTACTTCCATCGATAAAATTGTATTTCATCAGAACGGAAAGCATTATCTATAAACAGAAACTTCGTTGACAAAGCAAAATCTAACGAGAAGAGTCGTGCCTTCCTAAATAATGAACTCATCTATCCCGGTAATTACAAGTGTCAGTCGGAAAGTTGCCGAGAATTCGTGCAATACTGTTCGATTGAAAACGTCAATTCATATCAAAATGACCCTGCTCACGTTCCTTATCCACATTTAGTTACACTAATTTGACCCCAAGTGCGGCCTCTTGTTAGTTCCCCACCGGACCGGTCCCTCACTGTCAACTCCACGCCAACTCTTTGCATATTGTCATCACGCTATCAGAAGCAGATTATGCTGTGAGGTCCTGGATGGCCCGGATGAATATTAAACTCGACCCAGAGACCGCAACTTGGATCAACTTGAGAAAGTTGATGCAGATTGTATGATCTTAACTGTTGACTTTGTACCCACCTAGGGTATACTGACAATCAAGTGTCACTTTCCACAACGCCGTAGGGGATGCGGTGTAGCGGCATCAGGGCAGCTTTGCATTTACCATTTACATATCTGGTTCTGACAATTTTATGTATTTATTTCTATTGAGTTTTAATCCAATTATCTACATTAACTTCATATTTTGTATATGTGTCTGTCTCAGTTAAGTTCGCTAAACCCGAGGCAAAAATATTAATTTTGCAAATAAACATTATGTTTAAAATCTCGTAATGCTATCACAAAAATTCAAGATTTTCGTATTTTTTAAAATTTTTACATTATTTTGATCGTTTGACTACTCTTTTGATGGTAGAACGATGAACATGAAGGATTCTTGCAACATATTGATAATTACGACCTTCTTAATAATCTTCAATAATAACAACAGCCTTTGCGTAATTTCCCGCATTTAAAACCATGGTAGGCGTACAGGTCTTGCGCAAAAAAATTCACTATTAATCTGACATTAGCGTAACAACGAGCAAAGCCGCCTGATCAGAAAATAATATATCAAAGTTCTTTTTGCTCTGAAAATGTTGTTATGTTAGTGTTATGTTTGCTTATAGTATATATATATATATATATATATATATATATATATATATATATATATATATATATATATATATATATATATATATATATATATATATATATATATATATATATATATATATATATATATATATATATATATACGTGTTTTTATTATTTAAGCCAATTAATATTATATATATATATATATATATATATATATATATATATATATATATATATATATATATATATATATATATATATATAATATTAATTGGCTTAAATAATAAAAACACGTATCGAAAGTCTCACAATACCCTGAATTCTAAAGGAGTTATAGGAATTACTTATTAATTACGAGGAATTCTGGAAAACCTGGAGGGTTTCCAGGGATTTATGAGGATTTATGTATATAAAATAGAATTATTTGTGGATTATATATAAATGTATGTATTATATCCATGAAAAGGATTTGTGGTGTACAGTTTTGTCTCAGCGGTTTACCTCTCGGGACAAAATATATATCCAGATAGAAGGTACGAAAATAGAACAAGCTAGAGGATTCCTGGTTGTCAAAATGGAAGCAAATAGCAAGATGTAGAAATTAATAACAGAATAGAGAAAAGAGTAATAATAAATATCAGATGAATAATGAATAGTAATTTAATGAATAAAAATAAATCTTGCAGGTATAACATTTGGTTGTGACAGCGGGTACTTAAAAAAACATAAAAGTAAAATACACGCCATTGAAATACAGAACCTTAGAAGAGTAAGATGAGTCACAAAGAGAGACCGAATAAGAAATAGATTTAGAGTTTGACGTGACGATAATTTCAAGGAATACTGTTCACTGATCAAGGAGGCAAGAAGTTGTGATTTAACTTTAGATTACTTCTTGTGGGGCTGTTTGAAATCTAAGGTCTGTGCAAACAGAACACAAAAGATCTATGCGAATTGGCTTACTAGTATGCGGTAAAAAATAAAATAAAACATTCGTTTAAAAACAGTATCGCAGTATCTCATTGGTACACAAACTTCATGAAAATGCATCTTACCCTAAGCCTGCGTCAGCCAGAGCCAACTAGCATTGCTAGGGCTCGTGGTTTTAATAAAACTCAAGTACTTTTTAAATCATTTAAAATCCGTTATTGAAAAATATTTTTAAAAAACATTAGATAATATCTATAATGTCGATGAGTTCAAACGTCAGCCAAAAGTCTCTACTATTTTTGTCATAACTTAAAACCGAAATGGGCTATTCGTTTATTTTTGTGAGAAAACGGGCAGAATATGACATTTATTTGAATGGCGCCCCCTATCTTTAGACATATAAATTAAATTTAAGTCATTAATATATATATTATAAATACGATTAAAAAGCTCTTTATAGTCAGAATGTGCTTGTTAAATTCGGATAAGGCAAACTCAAGTTACAGCCCTTTAAAAGTGTTATCCTTAAAAATGCCGTTGCAATGGTAAGAAGAACAATATTTTAACAAAATTTATTGAATGTGGAACATAGATTCCAAAAAGTATATGTCCAACCTACATTGTACCGAAGATATTCGGAAATTAACGATTTACTGAAACACCATAGGAAATGCGCCCTCTAGGCATAAAATTAGAAATTCAAAAATATTTTAAATCGAATTATTGTCGCCATATTTGTAGATAAACTTTATCGTAGATAAACTTTACCCCTTTATCGTAGCATGATTAATAGCTGAGATATTCCAGGATCATAAGTACGAGTACCTATAAAGTATGATTAAACTGTGGAAATTGTCCCTATGTCCATTAATAAGTTATTGATAAATTTATGGCTTGGCTTCTTCCTAAGTGCGATATAACTCCAAAAAATAATGTGACGGCTTAGTATGGGATATTAAGCAATATATTAGCTACACAACGAGACCATTTTAGTTGCAATTATGTTTTTTTTCATCAGCAGCCGTAATTTATGTGAAGCAGTTAATTCCGGCTAAATATCTCATGAAAACATCAACAAAGTGGAACATCGAGTTATATTTCCAAACATTTTTATCTTACAACCCCCAAGAGGAAACGGCGAACTGTCCTTTTTAATAAATTCGCAACAATTTGTTATCCAAGTATTCATTCTCTCACTTACCTATTTTTTATGGTCCTTAATTGAGTGGGGGTATTAATAAAAAAGAAGAAAAAAATATAAATTGTATATAGAGAAAAAACGGAAGTCTTTTTAGGTTACACGCAATAATATAAAGCACCATTTCCATCTCCGGAATGAATAGGTCTATTAAAACAAAGTGTGTGTAATATTTTTAGACAATTGAAAATATTACTCATATCCATCAACTCCTTTCTTCAGACATTATTTTCTGTGAATTGCTGACTGAACTATTATGTAATAGGAGACTCTATCGATTTCAATATTTTCTCATAAAATATTATATATTTGCACAAATATCTACTCAGCAAAGCTTTTTGGATTTATATTTTTTGTCTAATATGAGGAATGCAGTTAACACGATTCTCTAAAAATATATTGCACACTCATCTAGGGGAAAGGTCCCTGCTCTATTTAACAAAAACTTTAGAAAATATGCAAAGCAAACACCATGTATTATAACAAATTCAATTGTTATATCTGAACACACGAAAAAATTATGTTTATGTTATGAACACACAAAAATGTTTCTTAATCTATGACTAAAGAACATAATGGTTGACTCCTTCAATCACTGTAAGATATTGGAATCAGGGTCAACTGTTTAGTCCTTTTTAAAAGCTACATATCAAATAGAATCCAGTGTGCAAGAGTGATTTCCTGAGTGAGTGATAAGCTATAAAATACGGGGTACCTTAAGGCATGGTCTTAGGCCTCATATTATTTTCGTTATATATGTTACTAGTCTATTTAAAATAGAGAGTACCAATGTCATCATGACATTGGCAGGTGCTACCTTAATATTCTTATAAGGTGACACATGGGAGGGAGCTAAACGTGAGTCAGACCTCTGCCACCTAAAAAATTATATTGATCACATACTACTAACCATAAACGTATAAAAAACCTTTTACTTATCATTTTGCTCCAATAAAACAAAACTTTCATCCCTTATGGAGGTCAGACTGCTCTCCCCACCACGGCGATCTTTTAAAAGTACTTTCACATTCATGTATAAGACATACTTATTGCATAAATTGTATACTTATCAATTGAATCATAAAACATAGGCAATCATTGAAAATCTGTGAAAATTACAAAATTACCTACGGTACAAAAACTTCGTCATATTGTACATGCTCGGTTAACATACTGGAAGTGCTAAAAGTTTTTCTATTTGTAAAATGATAAAAAGACAATTTCAATAAAATAACGCGTCCAACACCAAGATATGAATATCTTATGAACTATATATAAAGATGCTCTATAAAATTCAAAAGTACATATGTCATAATTTGAATTGTTTATATTTATAACACTATTCTTTCACTATTTATAATTTCGTTTGACATTTCAATTCTTATATTTATAATATACGTTTTTATTAGATATGCAAATAATTTTATTTCTTATAAGTATATAACCTAACTTATTTAGCCTATCGTTCCCGGAGAACCTGATTTTACGACCTGAGAATCAATATAAAAGATGAGCCGGCACCTGATAACAATAATGAGAGCAAACAATTTAAGATTTTGTAATATTGTGTGCGCATATGAATAACTATCTCATTGCATTATCATTTCAGAACTTTTACACTTGTGTCCTGTTCTCAATCATAAATAAGTAAATAAATCATTCTTAAATAACTACAAATCATAATTAAAACCATAATTCAACATAACATATATATAAACATATATATATATATATATATATATATATATATATATATATATATATATATATATATATATATATATATATATATATATATATATATATATATATATATATATATATATATATATATATATATATATATATATATATATATATATATATGTTATGTTGAATTATGGTTTTAATTATGATTTGTAGTTATTTAAGAATGATATATATATATATATATATATATATATATATATATATATATATATATATATATATATATATATATATATATATATATATATATATATATATATATATATATATATATATATATATATATATATATATATATATATATATATATATATATATATATTGTGTTAGTTTTTATTTTGGGCTTATTGTAATAAATAAGAAGGAAGGGGATTACTCCTATATATCCTATATCCTTCATATTTAATACCTTCTTTATACCAGCTATGGCTAGTTTAATGGCATTGACTTTTAATGTATTTGAATACGCTTACTAATGATATGTACTTTTAACTCTCGTGTACGGAAAACTTTTATAAATTTACTATTAGATCTAAAACTCGCAGCCAAAGCTAAGCAACGCGAAATACCGACAAATGTTATAGATGGTTGATAAATGAGACAGTACGAACAACAACAACAACTCGTAATGACTAAGCAAATTTGTCTGATACGTAATGAGGATTCTTGTTTGCTTTAATCGATTTCGACACTCCTGCATATGGATATTTCATTATTTTACTTGTTTCCGCTAAAGTTATCCCAGATTAATTATTCAAGTTGTAGTTGCATTAGTTCGAAGTTAACTGGCGTAGCAGATTAGTGTCTCCCTAGACACTATTATGCATCTAATCTGAAGATAAACTCAGGAAACCATATACCGCAAACAGTAGTGTCAAATTGTCAATCAGTAAATTGTATCTCAGGGATTCAGCTAAACTAGGTATCACATAACTATTTAAGATATCGCGGTATTCTTAAATACTTAAATAGCGCAGACTACAACGGGGATTTTGGCAATAAGCTTGGTATCTGAGCGACTTTTTCACCCTGTGATAATATTTACAAAAAAAAATAGGTGTTTTGTACTTGGCCCTTATACGAGATGATTTTTTGCCAGTAGGTAGGATGTCTGAGGAGGACATCTAAGCTAGGGTTAGTTATTAGGTTAAAAAAAATAAGTGACATTTTTTCTTAGGTTACTTATGTTTTTTCTTTGCTCTCTTCGCCAGGTTAAGTTGTATTTGTTTATGGTTTTGTTTAATGTTGTAATGTTTTATTTTATTATTTTTCTGTTTACTCCTATTTTTAAAATATTCCTATTCCTATTTTTTATTGATTTTTATATTTTTGTTTGCCACGCAGAAAACATACCAATATATGATAAAATAATTTTGTACGTCCATTGAAAGTTATATGCCCGCGTGATTGACAGTCTTATATTCATTCATAATTTAACAATCGGACCCAATACCGCACCATATTTTCTTATATTTTACGTTTATTGCTATTTTTGTAATTTTTCATTTTTTCGCCTGTAAAGTTGTTACAAGTATTAGTCAGGGTGCTGTATCTTAGCTATTGGTCGTGATCTGTTTGAATTTATTACCCCGAGAAGGACGAAATATGAAACCTGTTCGTCGACTAAAAAATTACATTATAGGACTCATCAGAAACCTAGTGCTCTATTTTTTTTAAATTTTTCTGCCCGAGATGTGAAAACTGTTCAAAACCTTTTCCAACCTGTTTTCCCAGATGGAAGAAGTACCAGAATCCAATCGACAAATTACACGATTACCCCGAGAAGGACGAAATATGAAACCTGTTCGTCGACTAAAAAATTACATTATAGGACTCATCAGAAACCTAGTGCTCTATTTTTTTTAAATTTTTCTGCCCGAGATGTGAAAACTGTTCAAAACCTTTTCCAACCTGTTTTCCCAGATGGAAGAAGTACCAGAATCCAATCGACAAATTACACGATTACCCCGAGAAGGACGAAATATGAAACCTGTTCGTCGACTAAAAAATTACATTATAGGACTCATCAGAAACCTAGTGCTCTATTTTTTTTTAATTTTTCTGCCCGAGATGTGAAAACTGTTCAAAACCTTTTCCAACCTGTTTTCCCAGATGGAAGAAGTACCAAAATCCAATCGACAAACAAAAAAACTGTTTTCCGCATAGTTTTCGTAATTATGGGGGAAATATCAGTCAACCATTTTTCTTGCTAATTAGACCAATAAACAATCGACAGACAATTTCATCCCTTACACAATTTTTGGCCACCCTACAAAAATTTCCAAAATGTACCAATGCATAAAAAATCGGAATAAAGTGTTTATTTATCTACAGTGACCATTGTTCTGGTGCAATTTTAGTTAATATGTACCTACCACTGCCCTGACTGAGTTTCACTGTGGTTCTCAGAAGGTAATTACAGCACAACGGATCACCTAGGCGCTTCCTTGTAGCCTCTCCTGGGAGTGGCCTCTCATGAACCACTTCACATCTCTTAGATTTATCTCCGTTGCTTCCCAAAAAAAAAGACAACCAGCCATTGTGCATACTTTGTTTTTTATATTAAATACCTAACTTCCGGAAGAGTATCCTATAGATAGAATGTTTCACATTTTATAATTTTACTAGTTTACTTACTGTGAACTTGGGACGTATAGGATCAATTTTTCTCTTCTCCGAAGCATCCTAGTTTTAGTTATAATTATTATTTCAAATTTCTTTTTCTCTTGAATTTGAGTCTGCGATTTAGTCTGTGATATAAGCATAATCTCAACTTCAGTCTTCCATCCATTTAAATTACGCTACAATACAATAGTTAGTGTTACCCATTATTTGTTGTTAATTATTATATACAATTTATTCATTTATAATGTATTTTAAATGATTATTACTACAATGATTAATATAATTATTATTTAATTACTAATTGACAACTAAATTGCTAGATTATTAATCTCCTATGTAATCTCTGTTGCGCTGATTTAGTAGTTGCCTGGAATTGCCAAAGTTGAAAAAGCAATAACCTAAAGAAACGTTTAAATGCTAAACTAACAGAAAATGCTATTCGCTTTAGAAGATTCCCGGTGAGCTGCTTCTTTATTGAGCTCTATGCTGTATTTCTACGTTTTCGTTACACTGATCTTAATTCAGACTGCATCTAAAGTAAGTTAAAGAACTAGGGATTCGAGACCCAGCCTGATTAACTGATTTTTTTGTTGGATATTCTTTTTGCCTTGAATTTGTCGGCTACCTTTTTCGAACTAACGCTTCGATGCGATCAAACAATTTTGCACTTATATTCTTTTTTCTACTGCAACCTCTCAATTAATCACAGCCATAGATTAATTAATTTCGCATCCAATAATTTAATTTATTTTTGGTTTTCCTTTAATTGCTTATTTCAAGAATATGCGATTGATGTTTAGTCGCAGCAGAAACATAATTGATAGCGTTAGTATGTATTTACAGTTTCAGCAATTGTTCACATTACTTATGTATGAATTATATAATATCCAATATATTTTGACATTATGATCTGTCGGATCGATAAGAGAAACGTGGCCAACAACTTCTATGACCTAGATGATACATTGAAACGTAGCACTCTCTGTGGCTTAGGTTTTATACATTTGGCAGTCATCAAGATATTTCTCAATATAAACCACCAGGTAACATATAGATAAACTGTAAAGTCGTGTTAGTGAGTCCACGTAAATTAGTCATTTTTGGAGATTTATTTTATAAAGAAATAATTTTTGGTATAAGGAAATAAGTATTGTGATTAAAAATCCGATGAATTTACATCTCTTACGAGAATGGAGCATTCCCTACTTCATGAATTCATGAAGTTCCCCTAAATTTCCCCTGATTATGTTTTCACTGGAAAGGCGAGATTATATTTTCCCTGGTTTTAACTTCCACCAGAAGTCGTATCTAAGCACAAGAGTAACCCATAGATTAACTGTATGTATTTTAAATTCCTATTCACGATGAAGTATTTTATTTCAATTATATTATAAATATTTAGTTCCAATACTTGCATAATTTGTGTTTTAGCATAATGGAAATATTTTCAATATCAAAATTTATAATAGTTGCAATTACTGATTAGTTTACTAAATATTCGAATCGACAGTTTTCATGAAATATGACTAAATGGGTAAAATTTCTATATAGGGAAAATCGCATGTCCAAACTGATATCTCATAAACTATTAGGTCTAAAAACATAAATTAAACAGCGAAGGGAAGCCCAAATGGGTATCTAACTGGTACAAATATAATAATTGACACAATTAGAAATAGAGATTTTTTTATAATTTAAATATGTAGGATCAAGATCGTCATTCCGGTAACCGTCCAAAACTTAATTTATAATTTTTTAAGCGCCAAGAAGGATTTTTGAAGATCAAATAAAAGTTACTAGGAGTTTGAACTTTAAAATTAAATTAAGACTAAATAGCAGAAATGTTGATCAAACTGAATTAGATAGGGATAATAAAATGGCCTCAATTTCCGAAAATATTACGAAATTACAGCTAACGAGCCCAAGAAACAAACTACTGATTTAAATGGAAATAAAAATATGAACCCAATTTCGGATAATATTCCAAATTTTCTTGAAAACGACTCACACAAGCAAACTGATCAAGCTAAGATTGAAACTTTAACGAATAACTATATTTCCGAGGAGTCTTAATCCGAGTCTTTATCAAATAAAACAACAAAAATAAATTAAAATTAAATTATTAAAACACAAATTTGCCCCAGAGAGACCAAAGAAAAATAAATAAAAAACTAATAGAAGTTAGCAACAAATAATTCAAATGTATAAAGCGAAAATGAAGTGAAGAAGAGTTCGAAGAAAAACGAAGAAAGAACAGAAAAATATAGAAGAAAGAAATATGTCGGTACTACTAAACATATAGAGACACTTAGCAAAAGAGAAAAAAGAAGCCAGATAAAGAGGTGGAAATTAAGGAAGTAAATTTGGACCTATGTATGAGATGACATTAAAATGTTAACTGGAGATAGGTTGTGATCCAGGCGATCCTGTGAGAATAGGCATGGGTTTTCCTATAATATTTTGAAAATACGTAAATGTAAACCCTTGGAAAAAAATACATCATATCTTCCATAACAGCATATTTAAAAAAAATAGCAACATTCCGTTAATGAAAAGGAGGAAGCATGAAACACAGGATTTCCAATACTTGTATAGGCGCAAAATTTTATCCAGACGATCATATCATTTGGCATACATCTGATATAACTCGAGTGGTCATTGGAGTCACTGTTCACTTCTGAGAGTAATAGGTATACTATTTATTTATTCCTACCATTTTATATGTATATTTTTGTTTTTATTTAATCTGTAAAATATGTTATAAATACGAATAATGTCTGCTCTTTGCTAAAGAATCATATCATTCAAATCAATCTAAGGAAAAAATATGAAACTTCAGACAACCAATGTTTGAAAGTGTCCATTTTTCGTTTTTGAATTGCAGATATATCGCTTGTAAACGGTATATCTGCATTTTTCGTGAATTAATAACCTAAATTAGGTGTTGATCATTTATTGTTCCTTTGGCCTCCCCATAAGGGATAATTCTTTATTTTAAGTGATTAATTGTATTTAAGTAGTTTATCATGAATATTAATGACTCCCAATTTTGGTCGGATCCGCAACTCTGGTTTCCATAGCATTTAATAATATGGGATATAGAACAAATGACTGCCAAAAAATTAAAGCATAATTTAAGAAATGCTGATGACAAACTGATTATAAATATTTTACGTATATATACGAGTATACAGAACAAAAGAAATAACAAAACGGTATTGGGGGAATTTTTTGTTCACAATGTCTACTGAATATGATGGGCGTTGGCGATAACAATTCAATTACCAACGGTAAGCCAAAATAACTTTTCTTTCAGATGCCTTCATCCTCGTTTATTCGACATGGTTTAATTGAATCCGAAACACATGAGGCAATGTTTCTCGCTAACAATGCGTGGGGGGTTAGCGCGACGACTAGTAGCGAATTTAACTGAGCACACGATACGGCTGATTCATGCCAAACAATATTTTTCGTTACATAATTTTCATACTAAAGTTTAACCCCAATTACTGTTATACATAAAGGCCAAAATTACATGTCTAATAAATAATATTTGTTCCGCAAAGTATACTGTTCTGATCACAAATAATTGAGTGAACGAGAGTGGACCACAGCTGTGTATTTATAAATCTTATTTGATTAGTTGAAATAATGACCGACTTGTAGGAATTAATTTCGCAACTTGAAATTGGAGCATAAATTAGGAGGATTGGATTTATATTTGGAGCAAATAATTATTGTTTAGAGGTGTTCTGTCTATGATATAACGTATCATATTAGCTGTTTGGGGGGAAGTAATGTAATAAAGACCATATAGACCATAATATTTCGAAATTCAATTAAATATTTTCAGTCTCTTCTATGAGGAGTGCTAAACGGTCATAATATGTAAGATGAGGAAACAAGACAAAATATTAAACCAACATTATTCATATAATACAAATGTTAAAAATGTATCTAAATTAAAATATATTTTATTTATAATTCTATATTTTTGAGTATGTAGTATAATTTATCCATTATTGTTTTCGTGGAAACCAATTTTTCCTATTCTATCAGACAACGCGCGCCTTCCTTATCTATGCAGGTATTTCCTACATTTTCAGACCTACCCTCGGCATACTTGGTCTTGTTTGTGTTTCTGTATTCTTTTGTGTTGTATAATTTATTTGTTAGTGTTGCTTTTATGCTTCTTCTGCTGTAATAAAAGCTTGCATAAACCTTGAGATTTGATTTGATTTTCTTAGATGATCATTAAAATTTAGTTTAGGCCCCAGGTAGTCCATTCTTGAAGTCAGAAGTCAGAACACCGTGATCATGTGGGGTATCATGATCACGATGTTCTGAACCCTGCATCCGTCGAGTCCCCGATTGGTTTTCTAGAAAACATAAGAGCGTGCGTTTTTGACAGGATAATGTATAGCTCCCTGCTTCTATAGAATTCTGTCGTTGTCTGTTAATATCTGTAGTAATATTTTTACCGGTCTACGGGATCTCGAGGCCGCGATTAGTGCAGTGTGGTCAGCGACACTGTACTTCCACCTATCTGTGGGTGGCGGTATGTTGGTAATATCCTGGTTAACAGGTACAGGCCACAGCGAAGATCCTTGTGGTATACCTGAAAGCACCAGGTGAGGGATTGAGCATTCCTGGTTGATTGCCACTCGAAAATGGCGGCGGAAGATGTAGGAGAGTATAATTTTTCTGATAAGACCCGCAAATTCTGCTTAATTGGTTTAAAATAGGTATCTCCCTATGCAGGGACCAGTAACATTTTTGTGCCCAGTAACGGTCTGCATAATCAATATTCTGCTCTCAAATATACTATGATGTCTTCTGAGCTATTATTTATATGCTTTGTTGTTTTTTTAAATATTGGTTATAAATGTTATGAAAAAATTAATCCTAATCCTCTTCTTTTTTTCCCTACATTGAATACCTACTGGATTTTGTGTATTTCATCAACCAGCGAATATCTTCTTATACCATATTTCACTAGTTTACTCGATAATTAGTTTAATCGGTAATCAGTTTACTCAAAATCAGTACATATACCTATATGTACTGATTTTTCCCTATCATATGCCAAAAAATTACCAGTCCATTTACGTCCCACATGTCTTTATATCCTTTAAAGCAGCCCAAAAAGATCTTTGATTTCATCAAACGTACTATCTGCAGCTGTCCTAAGTCGAGATATATTTGGACGACTTTTGAAAATGTATTTTTTCATATAATACAAAATTCTGGCAACAAGTTCCTTGGAAATAAGCAAACTTCAGCGTTGGGACGGAATTTTTGAATTTTTTGCGTGACGCTTTACACTACGATTTGCCTCAGTAAATTTTGAAAGGAAGTTTTTGAGTTCTTTTTGTCGTAATGAACATTCCATATAGTCTAATTATCTTTACCTGCACAAGAAATGTATACAAATAAAGCAGGCAATTAGCATATGTGCCTGCTGTATTTCTATTTAATACCAAAATACGTAATTCTATGACGTATTAGGGCAATAATTTAAGTACCTAATAATAATAATAATAATTTAAGTATTTTCTTCTTCATCCGAACCCGTATAAACTTCAGTGTCGGTGTAATAATTCTACTCCTCCACCTCGTCCACTTTCATCACTGTCGCCTATAATTTACAAAGGTTCATTTATTGCCCACACCTTCTCCATGCATCTCTGCGAGTTCTTCAAACCACTGTAGTAATTGCCTTTCTTGACCTTGTGGATCGATTCGTCGCAGATCATACAGCCCTCGAAATTACTGATTTTGAATGTGATTTGCTAATTTTCGATTTTTGACAAAAACAATTGTTTTCTGCCCCCCCTGGTTTTCGCCGAAGCATTATGCCCTAAAATCAGCGAGTAAATAGATAATAGCGAAAAACACCATATCACCTCCACCAGATGAGGCATCTTTAATAAACTCACCTTCAACCCCAACAATCATGAGACATAACATAAAACTGCACGTAAAATGTCCATCGAAAAATGTAATTTCATTAACTAACTCTTCTTCAAATTATATTGAGGTAGCTTGATAAAGGCACAAAACAACATGAGAAAAAGATGGACGAAAAGTTATGAAGACAATCAAAATGAAAATTTAGATAAATCCAGGAAGTCACTTAATTTTGTATGTCACTGTAATATACTCGATATAAGATATGCTTGCGTTTTATATTTTTTGGTAAATTTTATTCGTAATCAGACACATTATTAGATTGCAGATCAGTTATCTCTAAAAAAGCAAATAAGTAAGTTTGATATTTAGCCAATACAATATTCACAATTCATAGAATATTTCTTCTATAAATTCCCGAGAGTGTGCAAACATTCATTATATAACTACATGATATTTGTCGAAGTGTTGGAAAGTGTCCACTATTTTCAGCGTCAATTTATTTTAACAAATAGAATTTGCCAGATCTCTTTGTGTTTGGGTGGTCCCTTTTTATTTATTTTATCTATCTCTGCACAGGCTAAGAGTACATAAACTTTACGAAGTTTATCCTGTGAATCGAAAGGCCGATTGACCAGAATTATAAAATAAAAAGTTCAAGGTGCGAAAAGCTCGAGTAGAACAAGCTGAAATGCAATTTGGACGCAATTTAAAAGTTCCAGGAATTAAATGCCCCGTTATAATTGCTATTCGTCGCATGTCGGTGATATCATTCGGATGCCATACCTGTAACAAAGTTTCGTAGAACTTTATATACACCTTCCTTTGAATCATGTTGCTCCATCAGATTTGCTCAATTATTAATCCAGTCGAATTAGACATAATAAAATAAGTTGCGTCCAGTGCAGTTTTTTTATGGGATTTATTTAACATGGCGTAATAAGCAAGCACCGAAAACTACACCGTGTGTGTCCCCTATTTTTAGGGGTTCTGCATTTGCCGTAGAGCAAACGGTTTTAGCTGTACGAGTCCGGAAAGGTAGCGCAGTCGGAACTTGGGGGTCTTTTGTACAGGACAAACGGCTATTAGTTGCAATCTAGAATTTTACGCAGGCTAATGCCCTTTTGGAAGGATGATGATTTGTGAATAAACTTTCATCGAATACCGTGCGGTTTCCATGACATATGGTGTTGGGATTTTGAAGACCCCCTTTTTTAAAAAAAGTGTACCTACGTTTTTGGCTATTTTTTTATATATGCACGACCCTAATATAAGGATATCTACGTTGATATAATTTTGAACATTCCATTTGAACATTGGTTTTGGAGCTGGACAGCAAAATATTCCAAAAATGACTATTTTGGTATTACATTAAAAATACCAAAACCAGTATAATTCTGGTAAATATTTTTGTTTACTCAAAAAGACCAATTCCTTGCGCATAGAAAACATGTCTTTGATTTATATCATGATACCACATGATAACACCACATGATAACCAAGCCTGCCTAGGTTCATATGCCACCACCGTCCATCTTGCATAACTTCGTAGATCGAAATCTTACCGGTCAAGTCTCGCGACTAGGCGGTCCCATCGTCGACTGACTAATAAATAGTCACTGCTGATTATGAAAACATACACTACGTGTCGCTTCTCACCTTTTCTGTTTAGGGGCGACTTTAGTGATGAAAAAATGAAGGGTCTCTGTGGAATAAGGGCTTCTCACATCCCTATTTAGTGGTTCACGCTTGTCTCAACTCTCAAATCATCCTTTCAATTTATTTTGTGTCTATTTCACATACTAAGATATTTCCGCACTACCTTTTCTCGTGAGGTCGAATGATGGGCTCGTTTTTATTTACATGGTTTACCAATGAACTATGAAAGAAGAGCCCTTCGGGCAATAGAGAAAAATATTGGCACTAAATAAAATTCCAAATTTTTAACCCCTAAAAATAGGGGACGCGCATGGTGTAGCATGGTGTAGTTTTCTGTGCTTGCTTATTATGCCCTCTTAAACAATAAAAACTGCCACAATAAAAAACTGAACGCAATTTTTTTTATTATGTCTAATTCGACTGGATTATATGTCATGTACTCAATAAAATTACTATACCTACTACATATATCATATTTAAATCCTGGAGAGGGTTGGAAAATTTGATGCCGCACTAACAATAGACTTATTTTTGCAAATACCAAACACTGAACATTGCACTCGACGCGCGTTTTGCTAATGATGTTATCGGGAGCGTAATCGGGAGACAGTTGAAGCAGTTTTACATTTTTTGGTTTAAGACATTAAATTAAAAATATGAAATATAAATAAAATTAAAACTAAATTAAAAATATAAATGAAACTAAAAAAATTAAATTAAAACTAAACTAAAAAGTGTTGGTTTTAAAACGTATTAAAAAGTATTACTGTAGTTGTAAGCCTCGTCACCTAGAACTGTCAATCCTTTGTAGCTTCCCGCTAGTTCTAATTAATTCTAATCCAGCCAGCCAACGTTGCAGTTGTCGATGAATCTCGGTAGCTGGGTAGCCCTGGTTTCTCCTTAGTCGTGTAGGCTCAAGGACATTATTTCCCTCATTATTATTTTCATTATTTTTGTGCCCAGGTTTGGTACCTACGTAATTTAACCATCAAAAACGCATTATGTTAATATGAATGGCCGGCGTATAAAATAAAATACGTGTCGCTAGAGAATTTTACCCTAGCAAATTTGTTAAGAAATGTCATGTTTTACTGACGTCTAGCGTCTGAAGAAAAATAGTTATTCTTTTTGTTGGCATTAGACCATTAGCCACACAGCCAGTCACAACATTTTATACGAGTCCCGAGTCCTATATCTCCTAACCTACATCTAATCTTAACCTACATCCTAATCTACATCGAAGAAAAGGGAAAAAAATTAAAAGAAAATAGTCGACATTAATAGAGAGGGATACTGGCTTCTCATCCGGGGATCTGTCGCGTAATTTTTTATTTTGACAACACATTTTTAAAGGACTACTAATGGACAACAAAGGAAAACACAAAGGATACGAATCTACCTATAATATCTACAATCTACAATAACATTTCTGCACGACATAATTTGCTATGTATCATAACACAATTCCGGTTTCTTTTAAAAAATTTAATTATACAGTCAAGTATTTCTTTATTATTAGTAGCAAGTAGATATAGAATATTGAATGGTGACTGTAATTGACAGCTTATCAGGCTATTGAATAATTTATTACTTGCTGCTTTATTTTTCACGCAGTCGAAGAAAAGATGATCAAGATCACCTTTGGTATTGAAAACATTGCAAACATCGGAGTCCAAGATTCCTATTTTAAATAAATGAGATGGGTAGCAAGACTAGCAAGCATGTCTAAATTTGAGGCGTATAATTGTAGTAATATGTATACTTGCATAATTGAATTTGTTTTACTAGGCAGAAAAGCACAAGATGTCGCGGCTGGAGTTTCATTGGTGAGGCGTAACGTAGCCGAGGCTAGGCCAATTTTCTTATGAATTTTAAAAAACATACTTAGGATCGATATTGGGTGGTAGTTAGCGATATTCTGTGGGGTAATATTTTTTATAAATAGTAATAACTGTAGCGGTTAACCACCAATCTTTTTTTTCACTTTTAACTGAAATATTATCAGTGCCTCTACTATTTTTATTTTTTAAATATTTAATTGTGACATCAATACTCAAATTACTGTTTATAGTAATTAAAAAATAAAACGTAAAATTATATTTAGTCTTACAAACGGATAATGTATTCTACAATCCTTACAATCACAATCCCTATTTGAATATTTAAAAATATTCAAATATTTAAAATATTTGAATACTTCGTAACAATATTTACGGGTGCTCCTGTCATATCGCCCTTAAAATAAACTTGAATTAGTGAAGACGCATTTCAACGTAGACCGGCACGTCGACAGTTCCTGATTTATCATCCTGTTTGATTGATTTTTCATGAAATATCTCCCTTTCTTTTCCCTCGGATTTTTACTGTATATCACAATCATCAGCCAACAAAAGATAACCATTTTTAACGTTTCCCGTATAGAGTGTGCTTCCATTTATATAACCTCCATTTATATAAACCCTATTACTTTTCGAACAAACTTTCACGATATGTATATTCACCCAATGTTATGCAAATAATTTTTCTGTGGATTAGAAAGCGGGCCTTTTGTTGTGCAGTGCCAGCAACTTTAGATTAAAATTTTGTTTACTATTTTTGACAGAGCAGACTTTATAAATTTCTTTTTCCCAAATCTAATTTATTGTGGTTAGATGAAGTTAAATGTATTCCTGAAATGTGCCTCGTTGTGGATTTGAGTATGCGATAACCCGGGCGATAACTATCCCTTAAAAATGATCTATGGTTACTGCCTATAAATAAGTTATGATAGGGAGATTTTTTAAGAATCCTTTCCATGTAATATCTTTGCTTCTTGGCATGGTTAGTATTAACGATATTATATTTTGAAATTTAACCCCCACAGCTAATATAATAGTAAAATATAGTAAATATAAAAATAATAACAAAATAATAATTTAAACTTTTACCAACTTACCTATTTAAAATAAATACTCAGTATAGAGTCGTGGGCACATTGGTTTTGAGCCAGTAAAATTGGACACTAATAAATTTCACCAAAAAATATTTATTAAGCCAACATTTAACAAATAAGTATATGACAAGATATCAAAAATAATTTTCCAAATTCTTATGATAATAATAAAAAACTGAAATAAATGTTTTTGCGCACACTTGACCCATAACGCATGTATACGCATTAACTTTTACTAACAATTGTTATCACATAAGAATACTTTTTTCTTATCCGAATACGGTTTTCTTTCTTTAGATAAGCATTCGAATATTATAATAAAACCTTCTCCTGGGTTATATTCTTCGTGTTCCTGTTGGTACACTACTCCGAATAACGAATTAACACAGTTCCATATACCAGCCGGGACAAATCCTACATGTTTTCCACATTGAAAGGTAAAGCCAGCAGTTAAAATTATACTTATATGCAATTTGGATTAGAAGGTGAATTAAATGTCGTTTTCTTAAAGGTGTCGATTTAAATAACAACCTCCTACGTCATAAGTATATTAATAGTATGGCTACGGGGCTAGAGTTCGTCTATAGTAGGTATAGATGGACGCAGTATTGTTTTATCTCTATGATGCATTCAGTTAGCAGGTGCCACTATTAATGTTTACAATAACGATAAAATTTCTATTGTAATATAAATTGCATGCAATATTTTCAAATTCGCAATTCCGAATGGAAGAAATAGATAATAAATATCTTTAACAGTTTTATGGCTGCCTGAACTCGAACCGTTTTACACCACAAAAAGCTCTATATAAAACTATTAACTGAACTCATTTGTTCTGCTCTTTTTACGGTCCCAGGGTAATGTAAATACTGTGAAATTTATTCCAGCAATACATCAGCGGAATCTTTACAAATAAACATTACTTAATCGCTTTCGGTCGATTCCTTTAGACGTTTAATCTCTTTATTTCGCAAATTTGTACCTTATGTGAAAATTTAAGTGGGATTCTGCAATAATTCATCCACCGGTATCAAGAATTGATCAATTTAATTTGTGATATATGAATAAAATACATCGGAATTGAAAATATTGCATCCAATGTATATTAGAGGAGAAATTCTTTTATGTAAATATTAATAGTGGTAGCTGCTAAATAAATGCATCTAGATATAAAATAGTACTGTTTGTAACATCTAAATATGAGACATAAAAAATTTTCAAAGGATACCCACAATTGCCGCAATTGGATATCGGGGTAGTATAACTTTTTTTACAGCAAGCTAAAATCGTCACTATAAAGGCGCTTTCATTCAACAAATTATTATGTTTTGAATGAATACTAATAACTAATCAGTTTTAACACAAAACCCATCAAAATAATATACTAAATTAAAAAATTATTGTATTACTTCTATTTCAAGAATTATTATTGACCTTACTTTACCACAAAACGTTCGATGGTCTTAGGTAATTTAGGCATCCAAATGAATGCCAATGATGCCGATGTGACATGGCCGAGGAACGTATAAAATTGATCCGTTATATTTGAATGGGAAACATTCTTATTCTGGATTACATTCACCATCTAATTGTTTTATGATATGACGAAAGGTATATAGTGTGATCAATATTTTGCTATACTACATGATAATGTCATAATGTGATGGGCGATGTATATAAAATCATTTGTTTTTCCTTAAATTCCTGGAAATACTTGACAACGCTGTTAAATATGCGGAGAACGTGTGAAGAGATCGATATAACGAGAGTTTTTTGCTCGGGTTTTTATGTCTCATATTTCGATGTTACAAACTATACTGCGTGCGCCTATATTAGAATCCAAGAGTCTCGTATACTATAACTATACTAGCCTTAGAATGGTATCCATATTTTTTAGGACATGATAGGTACTTACAGTAGTGTCTCATATGACACCAAAGTATTCTAACTTTTCAACCTACTTTAAAACAAGATTATAAACTTTTTAACAAAATTATAAAAAAAATACATATTATAATTCTTTACTGCACACCGGACAAATGGACTAGCATTGATATGTTCGTGTACGACTATGTGTTCATATATGAATTTAATTGTTTACGTAGGTAATTCAATTTTCCCTGGCATTTGGCTGTGGAAGATAGGTAATAATTCCACAAAGTTTATATTAGCATGTTCAGAAACAAAATACAATATAAATATCGAATTGGGTAAGTAATTATATAATTGTATATCATTTTAGGAAAAAAAGTATAGCCTGAGCAGTTGTAATCAATTAGCATAAATAACTACATAAACAAATTTAATTACAGTAGTATTACTGCTGTAGTATACTTTAGTTATCTAATAATTTACCATATTTTGTGTCTTCAATTATTTAACTTTTATTGATTTGGTGGTCATTATTTATAAGTTTAATCAGATTCGGTTTCGGAAAAGTTACCCTATTTTCCGATACGTTTAAGTTAATACCTAGAGGAAGTGTACTAAATTGGTTTTTCATCTGTGTACTATATTTTGAGGTAAAAATGAGAAACGGTTTGAGGGGTGTAATTGGACCAAGAAGGGTTGTATTTCATATTTGTATGCAGACAGAATAGTTCCTAAGTGAGCCATTTTAAGTGGAATTTTCAATTGCAAATATTGCAAAAAACATTAAGGGTTGCTGTTTTCAACACCTTTCGACGGTAGCATGCAAAAGCCTTTGATAAGGTAAAGTTGCGTCCCAAATTAAATTTTTCTGGGCTTCTCCAAATTTAAGAGAGAAAATGGAAACCGAATGTTAACTTAAATTCGATAGAAAACGTTTTTGGAAATATGTATGTATATGTATATTTCTTCAGGCTTTCCTCGTGGATTAAATATTATTTTAACTTCGTTACTTATATGTATGATTATATTATCCCAATATTATATTTTCTGCATATATCAGGTGATGCTTTATTTACAGCAAACTATTTCGCGCACTGTTATTAAAATATTCGTTTGTCGAGTGCCATTAACATTTCGTATTATTCTGCCAGATAAATTGTTCTGGAATTTACAAGCACCAAGCTTGTTTTATGATCTCGTTATTGTCTCATTCTGTCGAGTAATGGAGATCATAATAATGATAATAATTTAAAATATGTTCATATATACGTAGACCGTTTTGTTGGAAACGGGTTTATTATCTTTACAAGATTGCGGGAAAGTGGAAAATATGGCTTCAGCGGCTCGATTGTGAATGAAAATGACTGCATATAACGTACTATCATAGTTTATGTAACATGAATAACTTTATATTTATTATGCAGATGGTCTTTAATGAAAATGCAGATAATAATACAGATTACCAACCTCAAACAGCGTTTTTATTGACAACTACAAGCTATTGAAGGGTTTCTTTCTAGCAGAAACAACATAATATTTCAAGGAAATCCATATTTGTGCTCGTGACAACATTGCATTAAGTAATATCATCATTATGCACATACCAATAATGCTTCTAGCAAAAGCACTAAAACAGTACTCGTTAGCATGATTTGTGCAGTTGAAGTATTGGGGATTTGGCAAAAATCGCACTTGAGTTACGTATCCACTTCGAGGCACGAAGTTTTTGCAACGGCATTTATTACAATTCTTAATATGTACTTTGCATTATGTTACATATAACATTATGTTACATATAACTGATATGAATCGAATATTACCCCTTTCTCACATTATACACACATCCCACATGTTCGGTTCTTTTGGCTTGTAGTCAAAATTTATGTTTTAGGAATAAGGAATATTTTCAAAAACCAAGTTTTTGATTTGCGAAACGCATGTTGCTACCCATTTTTCTCCCAAAAAGGGTGAGGAGACAGTAAATCGGATTCTTGCGGGTAATAAGTATCTCAGGGCGTTGTTAATGCCACTAGGAGGTTGTTGTAGAATGAGACCTAGATATGAAAAAAAGAGTATTCCTACTTCAATAAAACAATGTAAATCGGTACTATGCTGACACCAGCATATTAAAATTATATTATATTACAAAAGTAGCATAGACTTACTATGCTAATTATGATTAACGAACATAAAATATACTTGTACATATATACCTACCTAAAAATTTAAAAATATTTACCTAACAGTGGGGTAACAAGTTACCCGTGGCCAATAGGGACTATTTGATGTTAATAATACCCCCTGACGTAGCTACATCAAAGATTATACGTAGGAACTAACTTAGTTCATAAAATTCTGTACACATAAGGTCTAACTCAATTACTAATAATCAACTATAAAATGCAGTAATATGTATATAGTGCCTCGTGCAGAAGGTACAGTTGCAAAAAAAAACACCGTAATATCTAAAGCTTATCTGACAGTGGCAACAGAGTCCATAGTCCTTAAAGGTTAGACGTAACCGTAGGCAATCCCCAGGTAGATTAAAGAAGTCTCGCAATCAAGGGTGACGACTGGCCTAAACGTGAGAAACGTCTAGAGTCATCCCCAGTAAAAATTCTGTTTAGAAATACGGTTGTAATATCTATACAGTGAATTGCCAAAGGTAGCATATTTTCAAGGTGCTATGGATAACGCTAGGTAACAAACTTAGTTAGTGCAGTAATGAGTAAATTAAAATTAAATGACATGTGCCTTGTTACTAAGGGTTTTTCTGTAATATGTCCTGTAGAATAGTCTCAATATCAGGGCACAAATGTGTGCTACAGTGACCGCCTAAAGGATTCAGTTGTGTAGTAGGAAATAATTCGTGCCATGTTTCTTACCTAACCTCAAACTGTCGAAAATAAAAAAGTGGTTTCTCGATCAAAATCACATTAAAACATTAATCATAACCAAAAACAATGTGTAAGAGAAAATTGAATCGCTACAATACAATTCTCTGAAGACAGGATGATCTCGGATTATCATAAAATATTGCAGCGAAGTACGACACAGCAGGTGACACGGTAAAATTTGAAAAGAAGGATCAACGCCCAGGAAATGACATTCATACCAATATCATACTCATAAAACTATTAGTGACTTTAACTGATTTGAAAGAGATCATAGTCGTTCCATATGTGTTTGCAAATTCAATTATTTTATTAAAAAACGGCGTCCTGGGGGTGCTGCTCGCACAGAAAGAGCCAGAATATGTAAGAGAAGTGAAATTATACGGCAGCAAAAAATAAAATGAGTTCCAGATTATTTTCGCATGTAGTTTTCTTATTATTGCTCTCTAATCTCAAAACCATATTAGATGTATACGTCATAAATGCTTCAGTTTGTTGGCAGCAGTGCAGAGGTAAACTATTTTAAGTTTTGTTTTATAAAATTTAAACAGAAATTGAGGGTTTCTGATATTTGTGGCCTTATCACATTAGAATCTCAAAACTGGAATACAATGAAATCACTTATTGACAGGGGAAGCAACCGCGTCAACAGAGTCAATAATGCACTACCTTTTGAGTTGCTAGCTTTAGTTGAAGACATCATTAAATCCTATAAACCTCGACAATATCATTATTATCTACAATAAAATCATAATCGTTCCTACCTCCCTGAGATATCATTTTTAGAAGACTATCGTATTTGATCCAGCAAAATTGGAATGCCTTTTGGATGGTTATTCATAAAAAATAAGTTCGTGTCACATATACGTTTCTTACAAAACTGTTTTTAATAAATGTGTTTTAATCACTACAAATTCTTAGTTTATTCCTTGCAACATTGCCACTAAGACAATCGAATGCAATTGAAAAAAACGGCAAAAAAGTTATGTCTGTTGTATGGGGGCCCCACTTATGGGTACTGACTTAGATTAAGTACTTGCGTACACGTACCTACTTATGATATCTAATGCCTATCTACTTCAGATAATAATTAATTTCATTTCGTCCGACCGGCGACTCCGGCATTTATTAGCATACAGATTCAGTCCATGTCCATTTGTTAAATATTTATTTTATTTTGTTTTTTAGTAATTGTTGTTATAGCGGCAACAGAAATACATCATCTGTGAAAATATCAACTGTTTAACTATCACGGTTCATGAGATACAGCCTGGTGACAAACGAACAGATGGACAGGCGGACGGACAGCGGAGTCTCAGTAATAGGGTCCCGTTTTACCCTTTGGGTACGGAACCCTGAAAACAATGGAATAGTAGCGCGATTAAAAGTTCAGTTCAAGACATTCTAGCGATAACTCAACCTCGAAATTTATCGACCATTTTGCCCGTCACTAAATTTTCTCATATTTCTCATATTACAGCAAAAACAGGATGTTGCATGGAGGCACGTTCTTTATATGGCCACTATCACACCAAGCCGAGACTTTTGTGATTTTAATCGATTGATATTAAAACTGAGCTAAAAGCTACGGCTGGGACGAAAGCTGAAGGAGTTTTCATACGTGGTGGTAGGTGATGTCATTTACCAATTAAAAAATTGTCATTTGATTTTTGTATTTTTAGGTTTTCTTCTTGAATGCTCTATAAAGGAATAGTATGTCATAGTGGGATTGCATAGAAGGTCAGGTTGCCCACTTCAACATCTGATTTATTATTAAACATAGCAGGCGGTCGCTAAATTAATCCGTGCAAGTTGCAAGCGGAGCGAGTACTACATATGTGTATGTTCGAGGACTGTTAAAACATAAATAAACCGGTAATTTCTCGATAACAATATTTGAGGTACCTGAAGAGTTTAATTAATCGTACATGTAGTGTAATGAACTGGCAATAATCACCACCCCCCCCATCACGTTAATTTCTTGATGACTCATTAGGTATTAAGTCGCGGTCTCTTGTATTATGATTTACTCAGTTAACTTTGCATTTCGTCATTATATACAAGTTGAGAACTGTTTTTCTTGGTTGTAAGTTTATGTATTTCTGATAAAGAAAAAAATATTTCAGAATATCAAAGGTTAAATTTAGTGCGTACCAACTTAATATATAAATAATGAAGAAAATGGAGATTTTCTAAAAAATTACAAAAGTGGCAATATAAAGAAAACCGTAGCATTTTTCATATATGTATGTGGTATATATGGTGCCAAATGACCCCTTTACCACCTCGTTTCAGGTCTACATCGCTTTACCAAACACCCTGTATATCAGAAACTAATACCGTACATAAATCATTTCGATTTCATATTGTGGAAAATACTACTACTTTAAATAAGTACACAAACTTTATTATCGAAAAGGTAGTCGTTCAATGTCGAAATAGACAACTGAAACGAGGTCAAAGAATTCTCTATTTTCTTGATTTTTGACGAAGTTGTGATTGACTTTCGAGGTCGAAAACTTAAAATATCATTGGGCTAATATCATAGACAACTCACTAAAAAAATGGCACTACCAGATTTTATGTAAGGTTCGATGTATTAGGTTACTGGATTATTTTATACATAACTGAATAATTCATGTGGATATTTAGATAGTACATTAATGCGAAGTTTGTCCTAGGTCAATTAATCGTGAAACTTAAGCACCAAAGTTTGGCTGTAACATCCTTAATTCTGCATTTTCCTTTGGATAATTAAGTCTGAAAATTAATCAGTGCAGAATTAGTTTGTTATATTATACCTACAGTGTTTCATTAAATATGAGTGTATCAGTGGGGTTACCGATATTCTCCTCCTATGTGAATTTGAGTTTAATAACTGGATCACGTTGTTCTAAATAGAAGTTCTTGGATTAAGTCTGAGCTAAGACCAAGATAATGTCGGGTGCTCGCTAACATTGGAGGTGAGAGCCCTGGGCTGATAATAAATAATAGCTAATGGCGCTAATCGGCGCTAATAAAACAGGGGTGTCGCCAAACTACGCTTCCCGCACAGCATTAATGCTTTAGCTGTGATCTAATGTGTTTAATACACCCGCGCCAGCCTAATACTCGTACATCCTACGTGAGGCCAACCACAAATTATGTGATTTTGGTAAATATTTACATCTATCTGTACAATACAATATTTATATCTATACAATATACACGGTCTTTTATTATAAAATAACGGCACATTAGAAAACGTTGTATATTTAAATTTTTAAACCACTACGATAGGTAGCTAATAGTACTGATGGGGTGATATCCTAAAAATGGCGCAAATAACGATTGGTGTAGACCGATATCTAGAGAATTGTTACGTTCAATTTTCGCTAGTGACATTAATTGACTGTCTGTGTATTAAATGGTAGGGATTTAGTTCTCACGTCTCCATATACGATACTACAAAATTGTCACTAGTGGCGCCCTCTATAATTCGTAACTAGGACTAATGTATGAGTAATTCCAGGTTTCTTTGTGGCTTAATCGATTATATTATATATTTAGTACCTTAATATATATCATAGATAGTTTCACAGTAACACATACACTAGACACACACCGTTTAAACAAGCACACACAAACATAACCATACATGAATCAATGATCCCCAAATTTATAAACCCACCTAAATATCCGTCTCTCAATTACGTTTACACCCCCTAAAATAGCGTCCAACCCCTATAACTAACAGAATGAAAGTAGAAAAAACAGAAAAGACAGTAAAACATTAAAAAATAACAACATGCAGGAAAATAACAACAACAAAAAATAAACAGCATGAAAACAAAAAACAAAACACAATTAAGTAATAAAAGAGGCATCAGACAAGAAATAATAATAGAATATAAATAAACAAAATACTGAATCCACTAACATAGATATAAGATAAATGTACCAACGCTTATTAGCCCCAGATTTTTGTAATATTAACTAACTAACGTAGAATAGAAACTAATAACCTGCAAATCCCAAGTAACAATAATACATCCGGCCAAAGTATTTAACAATAAATAGAGGTCAAAGTAAAAGAGCAAATACACAGTGGATCATAGATATTTTAATAGGCACGTTTTGTGAAACATTAAAAGGAACATGAAAATGCTTGGAGATATAAGATAGTGTAGGGTAATAAGTCATATGGCATGACAATCCATTTAAGGCTTTTTTAGGTTTTAGGCAATTAGCGCGTCTGTTTATGTCCGCCTAGATCTAGTTACACTACCGATCCCTTAAACATTTCCAACGTTAAAAATTCTGAACCTTTTGTATTTACATTTTTTCTATATTTCTTCAAAAATAATGCCTGAAGTGGCAGGCAGCAATAAGGAAAACCGTGTCCTATAAAATCTAGATAGATCCAGTTCGCATATTTTGCTCTGCATCTCAGAATTAACAGGTTGGTTAGTGTTGCCGTCACTTGTAGTGCAAAGGATATCATTTACAGTTTTAACAAAGTAATTTCCTTTGACATTCATGTTCAAGTACTCTTTTAAGCAAAATTTAAATTTTCATCGTATCGACTAAATATCTTTAAAGGGTGTTTCTTTTCAACCTAACCACCTAGACCGGCGATACCGGTTGAAGTATCGCTACAAAATATTAGTCGGTTAAGTTGACGACAACTGTTACGTTAAATATGTTTTTTGAACTTTTTCGCCTGATGATTATCAGTATTAAAGGTAAGTTTGATAATATAATAGTACCTTCATTCTCAACTGTTTTTCGGTTAAGTTTCTTTTAGTTAAGTTTCTTTAAATGTTTCTACAATTAGAGCGCCTCCCCTTATTGCTTCAAAACCAATTCATTATCGTTGATAACTTTGTGACTGCTTAATGTTTTAAAAACTTATCAGGTAACAGCTTTTCACAAAACTAATAAATAACATAATAAAGTAATCATAAATTTAAAACTAAATATTTTTTAAAGCATCCCATGTTTTATTATATCTTTAAATTTGCAGTTCAGTTATTAGCATACAAGTATAAAGCACTATGCTTCTGAAATTGTACATCTTAATAAAATTGAGAGAAACTAATACACATTTTTTTATATTGTACAAATATTTTTATTCCGCTAAGTTAACACAATAATTTTCATGAATACCGCGATAAAGAGAAACCGCCAGGCCCCTAAAGAACTGTCCGGACTCCAGAGATTGTGGAAAGTGAGACGAATTTGAGAAGGACGAATTTGAAAAACCCTGTCACTCCGTACGTTGTCAATTGCAAATTAGTGAGCGTACGGTAAGACTTATTGTCCATAAAGATTTGGGACTACATCTCTATAAGATCCCAGAGAGTTGCGTTCTCTCAAACAATTTAACTCGTTTTAGAGGAAAATAAAAATGCGGTCATCATGCATTTTCACTTAAATGGAGCGGTCAACAAACAAAATTACTAATATTGGGCAATAGAAAAGCCCCGTCAGGTTACCGACCGTTACCGACAGTAACGGTCTCTAACTCTGGTCGCTACATTGACATGTTCAATAACTTTTTGTACCGGAACTACGCAGAATTGTTGTAGCAATCTCTGGCCTAACCGAAAGTGGAAGAAATTCAAAAATATTTTAGTGTTAATAAGATACACCATCTTCTAAACCCACTACTCGTCCCCCAAAATTATAACGATATCCCAATTCATTCAGGAGATATGACTAAAGGGTAGGTAGAAAACAACAACCTGTATAGGCAGAAGTTGTTGAAGCTGTTTTCTTAAACATATATATACATAACTTATATTCCTTTCACATATATTTATTTTCTTATCAATAAAAATAAGTTGCTTTCCATCTTTTCGAGAGATAATCTTTGCGATAAACTGAAGAAATATTTGTTTTATTTTATTTAGCCAAATCTTTCCTTTCGTTGCCAAGGCACAGCAAAAAAAATCTAGTTCTAAACATAACTACATGCTGCTTCGTCTAACGGACATATGGAAATATGTCATATTTGCCAAATAAAATGCGTTTATTAAAAATCTCTGGGACGTGGTATATATCCCAACAATATAGCTGATATGAATAAAAATGAGTATGTACTTTATCCTCAGCTTTTTTATGTTTCATGTTCCATGAATAATAATTGAGACTGAGTCATTCAGTTTGATATGATGAACTTTTCTACACCATTTTGTTGAGCGTATACGCTGTACAGTAAAAAGTTACTACTTCAAACTACAAACGAGTAATTTATAGTTTTTTGTTAATATGAGTTCTAATTATACTCCTTGTTAGTAGAAGACGATAAATAATTTATTTTTTCTGTAGTAAAACTATGATATATCCCGTATTTTTTCTTTATAATGACTTGTTAAAGTTCATTGAGGCTAGCGAGGGCCCTGTTGAGATCTTTTGCGTTATCAGTAGAGCATTCGATCCCATCATTCACAACATATTACTGTCGAGACTCTGCATATGGTATCAGAGGTAAATCATTACTATAAAACAGTTTACTTCTATTTATTTTCCAGATGATAATTATTTATGGTCTGGTCATCTGTGTATCTGAGCTACGTGTACTTGAATCAGGAGTACCTCAGACATCTGTGTTAATACCCATGTTTATTTTCTATGTGAATGGAATTGAATATATACTAGACAATACTTGTTTCTCATTATAAGCAAACTATATTTCTTTGATTACATAGCACAATGTATAAATGAGAAAAGGTAAATGAGAGATAAATGAGAAAACAGCACTAATTTTAGCATAGCTACGTTCCCATTGGTGACGCAGTCTATTAACTATAGTTCAATAAAAATTCAGCGAGAAAATAAATTAATGGCATTAAAATGTTTGACGTGACGTATTGTAATAGATTAACTATTTAAACATGAAAAACTAAGTACAGTTCAAAACATAGATATAAAGCATTTGTATCGAGAGGGGCTCGAGAGTTTTAGCGACGTAGCGAAATAGTGTGGGTTAAACATCTGTGATATCAACTTTAAATAACAGCTCTAAATTAATAATCTTAGCATATATATATAATTTAATACTACATAGTGAAATTAAGAGAAATGTAAGTCCTAGACGAATGTTATTGGTTTTTATATGGTAGCAACAAACTAGAAAACACATGTAACCAAATCATCATTGCTTCTCTTAAATGAATTTTCTTAACATCCGATAATACCGCGCCGGACTTCAGCAAAAGGCACTGAAGAGGTAACCACGCATAATTTTGCTCTAATGAAAATATAGTTAAAATAAGTAATAATTTCCAGTAAATCCAATTTAATTGTTTAAAAGTTGTGTCAAATTGGCATACATGAGTTTCCAGATGGTTTTAAAATAGTAATTCGTTAAATTTAAGTGATTTTCTGTGTTTAACAAATTCTGATTGAATTATGCCAGATAGTTTCTTAGTAAATTCAATATATGGCTTCTTAATTGTTTCAAACCGAAGCTCAACAAGATCAAATAAATCAACGAGTGTGTGAAATCTTCAAAGAAGTTCAACCAGTGCTACGGTAAATCGTGTGCAGCATAAATTGGGATAACAACAGATTCCAGCAATCAACATTCCAGTCCAGTTTCCTCATAGCGCCGCTAGAGGTCAGCATACCAGTGGTGTAGTGAACATACCAGTGGTAAGTTTTTGTTTTTCAAGTGCTTGGGGATTAACTCTATTATAAGGTAATAACAACCCAATATAAATACGTCGATTTGAATAGCGTCTCAAAATATTTTCCACTTATATAAGCAATATCGTATATAGAGGATTTAATATCCCATGTCTTATAACTTTAAGGTATAATAGGTTATCGCAGGATAGATTAAAATTCACTCACGATACATAATATATAACAGCCCGGTCACAATAGACATGCAAGGTTACAACAATTCGCAGATAAGAACTGAAAATTGGTACGAATGTTGGGAACACGTTTATAAATGAAATGTGAGTTAAAGAGTAAAGAGTTACTCTCTTTAAAGACTTTATCACAGTTAACTAAATATTGTTATTCAAACGATTTAAAAACTGTTGTAATGCCCCTCTTAGACATTGCTGATGTCGTATCGCATTTAGTTAATGCGTGTAAAAATGTTATGTGATTTTTGCATTGTGAAAAAGCAGATAAACTTTTGGATCAATATATTTCCGATCGCTGTCTAGGTTGAGCCTTCCCAGGTTTTAAAAAATATCTCCTTTTTTGGTTGTAGTTCGAGCAGTAAGTAAGTACCAATAAATATATTCACCAACAACAATAATAGTTGTATTTATTAATTTGATATGTTCTATTGCTGTTTCAATTATCAGGATATCAGCGTAAAATGAGGGACTGGGTTTCTTTCGTATTCATATTCTCAGAATCGTACAATTTGTATGTATAATTTACGCAGACAAATTATTGTAACTTGCGTTACCTACTCGTGCATATAAAGAACACAACTTTGTCAATATTTTGATCGATATATCTCAGAAATGGTGATTCTTAGGGGGAAAAGTGTAAGGGCAATTTTTATCGACAATTTTATAGACAATTTCTGTGTAATTTTTAGGATAAAACTTACCGTTTGGCTGAAGAATGTAAAAATCCCATATTTGAGAGCTTTGATTGAACTTTTTTTTTCAGATGTGGGTTCGATGGGGACTTTTTACATTTCATTTATAATGTTATTCCCAACATTCGTAAAAATTTTCAACTCTGTGCGAATTAATGTACGCTTACCCCTATTTTTTGAGCTATTTCGACCGGGTTATAATGTTTATACCACATAATAAGATGAAATTTTTGAGATAACTGTAATAATAATCATAGTTCTCTATATTTTTAATAAATTCTTAGTTTTATATAAAAATTAAATTGATTATTTCGTAAAACTGCGACATTTGGCTATAATACAACAACTTATATTTATCAAAACCTTGTAATATATAAGAAAATAAGCACTAGGGAAATAATTCAAGTATATTTCAAGAACACATAGTTTTATACATACATTTTCATAACAACGTCGTAGTTGTTTTGCAGATTGCCGCATTAAATCTGGCGCATATCGAAGCAATATCGGGGCGCTATAAACGAGAAAGATGATCATTCGTTATCTTTGTAGCACTGGTTAAGAGACAACGGTCTTTCTTGGCACGGAAGTCGTGAAACGCCGAGGGCAGGCCTCGTGCCCATCACAGGATATAAGAGGAACACTTGACGCCGCAGTTTGTCTTTCGAGGCCGCCATACATAGATACCATTTAAAGTTGGACATATAAATTACACGCTACCGACATAGGAAAGCTTTGCCAAACAAAATACAATTGAGAATGTAAGACGGTCTTAGTAAGACGTGGATGCTATGTTTAATATTCCGTGTAAATGTTTTTCATCGGGTAGCAAACTTAAAGACAAATAATTTATAATTATCAAACATTCTCACAATCCATATACTTACAATTGAATACCTACTATAGTAAATCTGTTGTTTTTTTTAAGCAAATAAGTCGCAAATTGTTGAATCAGATATGGATATTCCATGTTACGTTAATTTTTCGCTAGTGACATGAATGGGTATACGTGGTAAATTGGAGGTATTTAATTCTCGATGATATTCTCAAAGGTCACTACGCGCGCCCTCTATCATTCGTGATTAGGACTAAGGTGTGAATAATTACAGGTTTCCTTGCGGCATTATAGATTATACCATATATTATTAATGATATTTCATAACGGCTATTAGCGAACCAGTTGTGTTATTTTTGTTTTGTGCTCTTTCTTTTCTTTAGTTCTGTGGCTCATGCGCGGCGAGAGAAATGTCACTTTCGGTCTTCTGTTTCCAAACATCGGGGAGGTGCCAACTTCTTTTTCATCAGCGTGCTTTAGCTGCCGGTTAATTTTCGAGATATTTCGGTTCATTTTCGAGTTTCTCGAGGTCGAAAATGAACTCGAGTTTCGAGTTCATTTTCGGTTCATTTTCGAGGATTCTTTGGGGAGGTCACTGTTCGACCAGTGTGCTCAATAGCTCACGCACTGCTTCGTATACAACGCGGGTTCGCATTAACTTGTACATCACCTGGGCATCATTTGACCGCTCTGCAAGGTGCTAATTTCACTAAAACTGAGGCGGTTTACTCTAATACGTCTCTTCTATCGTGTAGGAGGATCGTGTAGTACGTCGCTCCTATCCACGTACCAAGGAGAGTTCAAGGCTCTGGGTGCTGTAGGCGAGAGCTAGGCTATTATAGGGACATTGGCGTGGCGCAGGACACGGCTAGACGTTGCAAGCGCTTATAAGTCAGTTGAGTCAGTTGACATACGTGCTGCACTGTGTAGGTTCAACAAACCTTCAACACATAAGTTCATCAGCGGTTAGGTCTCTTAAAGTAACGTTGCACTCCAACACTTGCTCACTTATATTTACATACAGTTCAATGTTCACATTCATACATAAATTGTCTTCAATTGTCGGTTTTGGCGCCTTATTCGTTTCCCTTAAAATGTTCCTTCTTTCGAGCCTCTCTAACCGGAGGAGCGTCCTTCTTTCTGTTGTCTGAGCACATGGCAAATTTAAAATTTTGTTTCGACAAATTTAAAGGAACAGCAGACAATTTCAACCTTGGGCTGATTGTACCTAAAAATAATAACCCCTTGTAAATAATTTCCAATTTATAGGAGCAATTCAGATAACTATTATTTCGTACTTTTACTATATTTTTTTACTTTTAAGAAATATTTTACTATTATTACGTACTTCACATACCTTTTGTACTATAATAGTCCTCTGACTTGAAATGGAGCGAACAAACACGCATTGTCGAAGTTACTGGTATTCCCATTAACAATGCGTTTTCCCATGCTTTCCTACGACTCATTTTTTCAACGCCATTAACTGTTGGTAGTATAAACAAACCCACCTGTACTTTTCCTGGGAAAATAATGAAAATCGGTTGTTCTGTGCATATTTTCCTTTGAATGGCAATTTTACACACAAAAATTCGTGTTATGCCGCGTTTTCTTTGGCATAATGACTATTAATAATTAATTCAGAAGTAAATTATGAGGCAACAAACACTCACGCCCACGTAACTATATGGAAGTAAACAAAAATCGTACTCCTCTGTACTTACGTTTAATGTTTCGCCACTAGGGGACGAACGGACGGCTGAAAGAATACATATATAACCGCTCTTCAATATAAAGCGCCTAAAGAAGCAAGTCATTATATTTTCCTTGGAAACTTCCACTAGCAGAATTTTCTGGTGACACGAACCCCGTATACGTTCAAGATGAACGCAATTTATTTCTCGGTCTTTGGGTAGAAGACCCTATTTGTTAAGTTTTACTTTGCGGTTCGGCGATTTCAGGGTGGAGTGTTAGAGTTAGAAAGCATTAGTAATCTTGAATAGTAACATATAGAGGCAAACGTAGACATTACTACGGATATAATTATATTCTATGTATTATTCTTACTGCAAATTCCTATCTAAAAAAATATGTGGGGCAATATGGTGATAACATATAGAACATCATTACAAAGATACTGATTACAAGAATCTGATCTCGTAAGGTTGATATATGTAAGGATTTATAATTATAGATACGACCATTTCACGAACTATTTATTTCATGCAGAGATAGTTCCCAAGAGAATGTCGTTGTTCGACTTTTGTGCCTTCGATAATTATTACTCTGTCGTTTACGCTTTCACAGATAATTAAACGCCAGCCTCTTTATCAAATTAGTACATCTGTACGCACACAGCGTTTTATTTATTTTTAAGATCGTATAACTGTGGAATTTGCAGTTGTTATAATTTGCAAATGTTGCCAACATTACGGTTGACAACGCATTTACTTTCAAATTGCCATGAATTAATCGATGAATCATTCTAGTACTCTTACTCGAATTACTTGAATAACATATGTCCAGTAATAATAGAGTATAAATTACCAACATACCATATTATGTGTCCCGATTTTACATAATAAGGTAATATCAAATTCAATATTTCAATCAATATTTTTTTAAGGTTACCATAGATGTTAATAATTAGTGTTGTTTTCTTTATTATTATGAATCGAATTTGTTATTATGCATTTAAAAGTATTACTTAAAATTTTAAATTGAAGCGGTAAGTGGTAGAACTGGTTATAGAAATCCATGTACAACGTAGATTTCTCAAATTGTTTAGTCCTGTGCTTAGGAATGCAATATACTCTTTCTACTTGATAACGATAACGACATTCCCATATTCATCAGATGGAGTAAAATAGTGTTATATATATCTATAATGGATCGTTCTATACATCGACCATTTTCTAGAATAATGAAAGAGGAGTTAAGTACCGTACGATGATACGTTTATTTTCCAGCATCTTATTTTATAGGCGGTTTCATGATACTTAGCTCCTGCAGGCCTTCCTTTGAATGTTAGTGGCGTATTATCATTTAAAGGCATTCCCTACATCGGAATAACAAGTAAATGGAATTCTAATTTATGAAAATACGTCTGCATCTGGTTCGATGGAATGCAAATGCATGTTTTCCTTTGGTGGCATTCTGCATAATATCCAGAAAGACTATTTTAATTCAACTTTAATTATTCAGTACTCAGAACAGCTCTCGAGCACTACAGGGGATTTTTTAATCTTTATATTTCTGAAATATGTAGAATTACTCTTAGACATAATCTCCTGAGCAGCTAGTGGGGGAGGCTTCAAGCATAAAATTTTCTAAAGTACATGGCTATAAAAATCTGGAAGGAACAGAGACGGTTGTACGGCTGTGTCATGTGGTAAAATGCACAGGACAAAATAACGATTCC
>CAXKVY010003001.1:0-20599 GCA_964058915.1 Tetropium fuscum | reverse complement strand
GGCTTTTAAAGCAGACACATAAGACAAATAAATTTTATAAAACTCTGAACTATAGAATGTCTGGTTAACTCTGCGCACAAGATGAAAATTAATTAAAAAAAACTAGCATTTGGTTAATACTAAGTAGAAACTTTTTTTCTTACTTTATCTTAAATTTAAGATAGTGAGACGAATGTCAATAAAATTTCCCTTAAAACGCTAAAAACCAGGTACAAATCCATATATTTTTGGCAGATTTATAGCTTTATAAATCTTAGACAATTTGAAGGTCTCCCGAAGTTTGACGAGTATAATTAATATAATTTTCAGTTAACCATATCTTTTTACGAAAACGATATTTCTATAATGTCGTCCTCACGCGAGAACGAGGTATATATATATATATATATATATATATATATATATATATATATATATATATATATATATATATATATATATATATATATATATATATATATATATATGTATGTATGTATGTAGATAACGTTAGTCAGCTGGTCCTCAGGGGGCTATCATATTTTAAATTGCTACTGTTAGGGCTGCAATTATTGTTGTCTCATAATAGCACTTTACCTGAACCCTCGAGGATATTCATTGTAATGGCACTGCACATAAAGCCCGGTGAAGCAGCTTGTAATAGTTGCTTAACAATTATTGTTGCTACCACTTACTAAATATTGACTAATGAACTCCAACGTCAAACGTGTACTCTATAATAATGCAGGTATTGTTTACTGAAATTGTGATGTCAATACCTACACTGGAAACAAGTAGTTTAATTACAGGACGGGGCATGATAATTGACCTAGATTCTAGACCAAAAATGACAAATATATTTTATTTAGCCCTCAATTTAAATATAGCAGATGATAAAATTTTATTGCAAATGTAATATATTGTAGCTGGTTCTTAACTAGTTTATAGCAGACATCCATTCCTTTCTATAGTAAGATAATGTAAAAAACTATATATATAGCAGTAACTAAATTTTTAAAATAAGTGGTCTTTATGGCGTTACATTTCAACACTTTCAAAACAACCAAAGACGACTAAATACGAAGCAGTCTCAGAATGCATACGCATTCTACGACTGAAAGGATCCTAGAAGAGGATTCTTTGAGAATCGGGTCGGTATTGAGGATTATTGAAACCATTGGCAAGACAAAGAAGGCGTACGTTTCCTGTTCCGGCTGAACGACCGGAAATGTCATTTTAGCGGAAGGGAGAGGAAATAGGATAATTCTGTTAGGAACGAACTTTGGATCTCAAATATTGGGAATGCTTTAAGTTTTCGGTTTTATCATACATGATATTTACATTTTGAAGTTGCAGAGGCGACGGAAGGAACTCGCAGTTCATGGCATCAGGACATGTCGTTGATATTGTATTAGAATTATTTTATATCTAAAAATCGTTCAGCTCTCGCGTATTTCTATTATAGCTGCTCAGGCAAGAGAAATGTTGTCTTCGTGCTTTCTTAATGTCTGTAAAATTAGGTGAAACATGTGAGTGAGACTTTCTAATTCAAATTCAAAAAATTAGTGAAAAATCCTTTTTATATCGAGCAATTTTAGGAAGTAACCTTCAATTTGCATCTTGAGAAAAGGCTGTGGCTGTTCTTGACTTACTTTAAATAATAGTTTATTTATATAATGCTATTATAATGGTAAACTCAAGAGGACACGTAGTTTTAAAATATGGATCGCAATTAAAAAAAATCCAGGTTTTCCAAAAAGAGTTTTCCAGGTTTTTGAGTGACAGTTTCATAAAAAAAGTTTAACGTCTGAAACATATTTTATAAAAAAAATACACGCACCGACATAATAATCGATCCACTCAAAATATTGTTGTAGTTTGCTTTTAAATAACTTTGTTAATTTTAGTCCGATTTGATTTTTTTTCATCTAGTAGCTTTTATAAAGAATCTGACAGAGCATTTAAACTAAAAAAACTAGGCAAATGTCCATATTATATAGGGTGACACAAAAAGTGCCTTTTTACTCTTACTTTTCTTATCAAGCTACATCTATTCCTTACATTTTCTCTTTTTATATGTTGCAATAACTTTTTTTTTGTTAAAGATACAAGGGTTTTTGAAAAACGTTACATTTTACATTCATTTCTATGGTAATAACAAAAGTTGAACAAGGAATGATTTTTTGCTGACAGACAATTGTTTCTGGCAGAACTAAACCGACACCCGTTAGTTTAATTAATTTGTCACATTTAAGAGGTTTATCATTAGTTAAAAAATACGATTAGTTTAAAAAATATGGATTTTTCTGCAACCGACTGTGCGAGAGCCGTTGCTTTGGTGCAGTATGGTAGGTCACGATATTATATGGCCAGAGCGAGAGCAATTTCAAGATGCAAATTTCAAAGAGCTGTAAAATGGTTTCGTGAGTTTGGTATATTCACAAGAAGAAATAATTATTGTCGAAAAAATCTACTAGTGAGCGAGATAATCGCTTTATAACGCTAAATGTTTTGCAGGACAGAAGAATTACTTCTGTGCAAATGAAAAACCAATTAGAGAAGGTGAGGTAAGTTCAAGTAAGCGATAGAACAAAAAAAAGGCGGCTTTTTGATATTGGACAGCGAGCAAGTAGACCTGCATCGGGTCCAGAATTATTACGAAACCATCAGGTTGAACGCCTTAGATATGCTAGGGAAAACGAATATTGGGGTAATGAAGAATGGAGCAATATCCTATTGACTGACGAGTCAAGGTTTTATCTCAGATCACGGGATGGAGGTGAAGGAATTTACCGTAGAGCTGGTGAGCGTTTCTTCCAAAACCATTTTTCGCCTAGAGGAAGCTATGGAGGCGCTTTGGTAATGGTGTCAGGTGGCGTGAGTATGGAAGCCCAGACGGACTTGGTCATAGTGAATAGGGGAGCTCTGACAACAGATAGGTATATAAGAGACGTTTTAGAAACATTTGTTGTTCCTTTTGTGCCATTCATTGGAGACGATTTTATGTTGACGCATGATACCGCCCGGCCGCATGTTGCACGAATTGTTAATGAGTATTTAGCCGAGGTTGATATCCCAGTAATGAATTGGCCTCCTCGAAGCCCAGACCTAAACCCAATTGAACATGTCTGAGATGCTCTTAGAAGGAAAATACAATCTCATGTACCAGCTCCTGCAAATTTACAGCAGCTTAGTGAAATTTTAATTGAAGATTAACAGCAAATCGACCAGGGTTACATTCAAAACCTAATTCGTGCACGTGGGGGAAACACTTCGTACTATTTCCCCTATGGAAATAAGTTGTTAATGTTTTTCAGTTTTCGTTATGGTTAAATTTTTAAAATTGTTATAGAAATAAATGTAAAATGTAACATTTTTCTAAAACCCATGTATCTTTAACAAAAAAAAAGTTATTGTAACAAATATAAAAAAAAAGAATAGATGTAGCTTGATAACAAAATAAGAAATTATAAGGTGTAACAGGTTGGCCACTCCATATATTGTTTTAAAGTTAGAGTAAATAGGCACTTTTGTGTCACCCTGTAGGTATAATATGGACATTTGCCTAGTTTTTTTTTAATTTAAGTTAGTTTTTTCTCTGTGAGATTCTTTATAAATTTAGTTACTAAATGAAAAAAAATTAAGCAAATCGGACTTAAATTATCAAATTTATTGATAAGCAAACTTCATCAATATTTTGAATGGAACGATTATTTTGCAGGTGAGTGTATATTGTTATTTGAAAGCTCATCAGTTGACATGTATCAGTTTTTTAATAAACGAATTTGAATTGCATTGAACATTAGTAGTAAAAGCGTGTAATGCTCGGAATTTATTATGAAAATCTATGATGTACCAATATTTCTTAATCCATTCTTTTTTCCGAACGTTTTGCAGGTGTTCGAAAATACTGGTTTTTGATAAAAAAAATTAGGTCAGTCGTTGACGAAATATTTATGCATATGAAATCCTTTTTCTTTTTTATCCATGAAACAATACTTCACGTACGCATAATAAAAAATGTACCCTGGATTTTGCGTAAACATTTGTTTTGTCTGGCATAATCGCTTATTTTCTTATGTATAAAGTAGGGATCAGAGGACGGGACTGTTCGTAAAATACATAATAAAAACTTAACCCCATTTTCCCTCTTAAACTTCTGAAACCGTTATTGTCGACAAAAAATCAACGCATATTAAATTTTATGCCTAATGTGCAGGACAAAAACTGCAAATAATACTCACAAAAATAATGATAACAAATGCTCATTAATAATTTATAAAGCTGTTGTTGTCAGTTTATGAATGGCTAACAATTAATCTTCATATAAGTTAATCCGCTCCGCATAAGATATTAATTATATAATGATTTGATGATTAGTTGGGCACAAACCTCACAGCAATCGATAATCAAAGTTGCCAAAATCCTAACTTAAGACCTATGGCAAAAGTTTGTACCCTCCTTCAGCTTGTCGAATAGGCATTGAGGTTTATCTAATTTACAAAGCGGTTGTTCCCCTACTTGATTTATATCCGGCACGTTTGGTCGTATTTACTAAACTTATATAACTTATATCTCGTTATATATAGGTAGGTATATTTGCTATCGAACTGTGGTGATTTAAGAGGCGTATTACTTTCCAACATGAAGTATTCGGCTGGACAAAAATATAACAACAGGCAGTAGGGGAAATGTGCGTCAACCTCTTATATAGTTGCACTTGTTTGGGGAGTATATAAAGTTGAAAAGCCACTTTTATCAGACTGCAAAAAACTATTAAATGGGTTTTTGCAAAGTTACTTGTCCTCGTTTGTTTTTGTTTTTTGACAAGTGTCGCTAGTGTTTTTAAATTAATGTTTGCGATTTGGTCTGAATTATAACAAAGCAATTGTAAACAATAAAATGTAACAATGGTCTTTAGTGTAACTGACACCACGAGAGACGTAACTTTAATACAAGAAGGACGAAGTTTTGGAATAATTTCGAGAAACTAGAGAATACACCAAAATAATAGGATCAGGAAGAAAAATATGTATAACTTAGCAGGACGATATTTTTTTAGCCCCAAGAATACTAAGAAACATGACTACTTCAGTTAGTGAGTAATTGAGTCAGACGTTGCCACGTTTTCTATTGATAAATTAATAACAAATATTCCTATCAAATAAACCTTGTTGTACTATTTATAGAAAGAAGCCAAATGTCCGTTATGCGCCGAATTCGACAGAAGCTTCTGTTGAATATTTATAACTTCATATTTGTCCTTTAGACAACGCCCTATACACTACAAAATACCAAAGCATAATTTAAAAGAATTGCGCTTGATGAGCGGAAAGATGATATACATTAGTGGAATATAAAGAGTTGTATACCCAAGAAACCGATTAGATTGTCGACGCGGAAGTTACATTTTAGATATGATATTTGGTCGGCTCGAAGTGGGTAAAAACAGATATTTTTTCCTCTGGCCATAGCGAATAGATATGTAAAACCATAAACTAAGTGTTTATTATATAAATATGGTGTTAATTTACCATCCGAATAGAAGAAAAGATTTCATTTATTTCTCTGTATGCCGGATGCAGTCATTATTAGCAACCATTTCTAGTGTCGTAACATAAAATTTGAAAACTACTTCAGATCCGCCGGATTCCTAGATTAACTGTCTTAATCACTATCGAGTATAATTTTCTACAAGTCCAAGTGAAAAAAGTAAATTCGTAACCATGGGGTTCTGAGGTACCAAAAACGTCAAAATACCTCAAGTCACAAACGATTCAATTTCAAAGCCAGGAAGTTACCCTAAGGGGACTAAAAAAAGGGGGATTATTTAAGGGATTTAAGGTCAGACCAACCCTTTTAGTATTTTGTTTGCATCTGATATTTTGTGAAGCCCATTGAAGACCCAAATTTCATCGACCTCCAAAGGGATTCAGGGGGGTCGTAGGGTGCCCAATAAATTAAAAAAAAAAAAATATATATATATATATATATATATATATATATATATATATATATATATATATATATATATATATATATATATATATATATATATGTATATATATATATATATATATATATATATATATATATATATATATATATATATATATATATATATATATATATATATATATATATATATATATATATATATATATATATAACTAGGAAAGTATGCTGCGGCTCATAAATTCGCTTTCAGGGAATGTTTTTAATATTGTTAAAGTAAGAAGTAAATTCGTAACCATGGGGTTCTGAGGTACCAAAAACGTCAAAATACCTCAAGTCAACAACTATTCAATTTCAAAGCCAGGAAGTTGAAGACCCAAATTTCATTGAAGACCCAAATTTCATCGACCTCCAAAGGGATTCAGGGGGGTCGTAGGGTGCCCAATAAATTAAAAAAAAAAATATATATATATATATATATATATATATATATATATATATATATATATATATATATATATATATATATATATATGTATATATATATATATATATATATATATATATATATATATATATATATATATATATATATATATATATATATATATATATATATATATATATATATATATATATATATATATATATATATATATATATATAACTAGGAAAGTATGCTGCGGCTCATAAATTCGCTTTCAGGGAATGTTTTTAATATTGTTAAAGTAAGAAGTAAATTCGTAACCATGGGGTTCTGAGGTACCAAAAACGTCAAAATACCTCAAGTCAACAACTATTCAATTTCAAAGCCAGGAAGTTACCCTAAGGGGACTAAGAAAAGGGGGATTTTTTAAGGGATTTAAGGTCAGACCAACCCTTTTAGTATTTTGTTTGCATCTGATATTTTGTGAAACCCATTGAAGACCCAAATTTCGTCGACCTGCAAAGGGATTCAGGGGGGTCGTAGGGTGCCCGGTAAATAAAAAAAAAATATAACTTGGAAAGTATACTGCGGACCATAAATTCGCTTACAGGGAATGTTTTTAATATTGTTGTCGATAACTGTACCAAATTTCATCGACTTGCAAAGGGATTCAGGGGTCGTAGGGTGCCCGGATAATTAAGAAAAATTGTTAAAATTATTTAAGGGATTGAGCACTTTTGTATATATAGTCGAGTGAGTGTGTGTAATATCCTTTTTAATAATTTTGTTTATCTGTTCTACGATTAAGGTAGCACAAAATAACTTCTTAATATCTAGCCCTTTTGCCAAATTTTATAACTCATCATGGGGTAAATAATTTGCTTATTATATATGATGTTAAAAACCCATTTTTGTGTTACTTCCAGTATGTCTATATGAATATTATATGCCCTTCCCCAAACCTTAACACAGATTCCACAACTTCATAATAAGTTAGAAGCGAGTGCAGCACATCTAATATTTTTTAAAGGATATTTAAATTTTGGAAGTAAGCTTAAAACTTTTATTATTAATTTGTTAATATGGACATCCAATCTTAACAAACTGTCAATGTATACTTGAAGATAATTCAATGTCAATGTATACTTGTAGATTATGTTGATAATTTTATTTTAGTAGGAGCAATCCAATTAATGAATCTCGAATCTACTAACAATGTCTACTTAAAAAATAAGTCTATGTCTATGAATAGATAAACTCAGAAATAACAGAATTATAGAAACAGAAGTTATGAACACCGGTCATATGACTCAAAATAAAATATGGATATCGGTTCAAGCATTTTGTAGGTCGTCCACATCTGCATGTCGAAAAATGTATTTGTCAATCTAGGATATTATGCTAGTCCCTAGTAGTCATCTAAAGGAAAAGGAATAATGTTGGAATATCGTGGGTGAGGCCAGATGTTGAGCCTACAGAATATAGAAGCGGATTCGGACCTACATACGGAGTAGGGCAAGCCGAACAAATGGCTGTTTCGTGTTCGAACAAAGTTAAGGTCATTACTGATCCTGCTATTTATATTTGGTAATTGAAAAACTATCATATCATTTGTAACACGATCCCCATGAATCCCTAGTTACGTAACTTTTTTGATTATATTTTATCAGTTTAAACGGGAATAACCACATATTTTAAATAAGTCACGTAATGCAGAAAGTAATTTACATACCCGAATACCACTCAATACCTATTCAGCAGAATTTATAAAACAAAATATTAATTACATACACATATTACACATGGTGCACGACATACAAATATAAATATGTATTCTAGTAGGAAGTACCAGATTTTAACTATGAGTAACTTGTTGTGTATTGATTTCTGCAAAAATACGTTACTATATACTATAAAATACTGATATTGGAAGTTTCAGCTATCCGTGCACCCCCTAGCAGCCAAATATTAAACTTAAAACAGACGAGTAATTTTCTCTGTTGACATTCATTTATTTACGTATGCGTGGGTGACAATATTTAAGCTACACCGTCCGCGTTGCGCGTAGGAATAACTTAAAATATGTAAATTATTTGTGCAAAAACATGGATCTGTCGGACGGATAGTTTTGCTACAATTGCCAATTACACTTTTTTGGGCCATTTCTGCAGGTAATCGTAATTTTTACACACACAGTTTTGTAAACTTCAGAACATTACCTAAAATTCGTATAATCATACTTATAGGTTGAAATCATGTTCAAATGGTTTAAACGCGCCCGCATATTATAGTAGAATGTAAGAAGCGCCGGACTTCAGTGGTAGTCGTATGGATGGGACGGCGGCAGTCAGGCCACTGCAGTCAAGCGCGTTTTACTCCAGTGATCGAACGCGTTTTAAACCATTTAACATAACTTTAACATACAAGTATGTACGTATGTATGCACACATTTTATATAATATTATGAAGTTTCCAAAACCGTTGTAAACATTACGATCGGACCACCATACGAGCAAGGGTGATACCTAATAAAAGCTCAATAAAACGGTACTTTTTTCGCGGTATTTCTCGGCAGAAAATGCAGCTAGAGAGTTCCGGAAGAGCTCGTTTTGTAAATTTTTCAATTCTATAGAACTTTTATACTGTAGTTAAAACGATTGTATTTGGAGTTGTTGCTAGAAACTCAAAAAGCGATTTTTTTGGATTTTCTTTTTACTGTATTCGGACGCGATTTTGATATAAACAACAATTGACTGTTTAATGTAAATCGTTTTCATTTATGTATTATTCTTTAAAATCCTGCACAGTTCGTTACACATTATTGTTTTAATGCCCTAAAAAATCTCTATACCTTGGCCTAATTGGTAACGGTGTTAGTTAAACTCCTCCTATATTCGGTTACTTAAATTGATGTTAAAATTAAATACGTATTTTGTACAATTACTTACAGAAATTGGAACAGTACGTGTTTCTTCGATTTCGGTTTCAGTTATATTTCTACTTTTCTATTCTTGACATTTCATAAAAATATATATGGGTATCTAGAATTCAGTTAATTTAATTCAATTAAGAGACATACCTATAATTCAAATATAATTACACATATAATTGCACATATAATATTAACATCAATAAATAGATTTAAAAATATCATCTTTTTAAAATCTATCTATTGATGTTAAAATTATATGTGCAGTATTTACAATTACTTACAGAAATTGGAACAGTCGGAAAAACATATAGGTGTTTTTTCGTTTACAGTTATATTTCCATTTAACGTCATTTTTTACATTACATAAAAAATTAAATACGTATATATAACTTCCATTTCATTTATTGCGATCTTGCAAAAATAATAGAAATAATATAAGCATCACGAACGTTATTATACTATTCTCAGACAAAATTGTCTGTCAAACGTTGCCTTCGAACGGTAAATTAGTCTTAAAAATTATAATAAGCTGAAATATGTATAATAGTTAGCTTATATGTGTAAGTATACATATCAAAAAAGTTCCCACCCCTAAGGGGTAAGCTTCAACCCTATCTCAACAATGACCCACAACCCTCTTTAGGAATACAATACAATGTTTTTTTACAATATCTTTTAAACGCATTATCTTTGGGAAAAAACACAAGTATTGGAAAAGGTTTGCCATAAAATTCTCCACAAAAAAGGTTCTGTGTTATGTATCGATATTTCTATTACTTTTTACGTTACTAAATCGTAAATCGTAGGTAAACACAAATTAAACAAAAATGAATGTATGATTATATTGAATACGGTACTTAATCGAAGATAACGCGGCCTGATAATATTGATAAAGTTGGTTACTCGCGCAACGTCATGATAAATTGCGTTTGCAGTACCTTGTCGTAATGACAAAATTCCATTGCTGTTTCCATAGAAACCAAAAATATTACAAATAAATACTGAATTATTTAAACGTCGCATTTGACACATTTAATTTACAACTTATTTAATTTACAATTAAACACATTTCATACTTAATGTACCTAATATTACTTATCGCCTCCTGATGGTTAATTAATCACTTACCGATCTCTTTTTGATTAGCGATTTGTAAACGTCACCTAAAAATGTGTTAACAAATTCAGTAAAGGTGTCAAATTACCTGAGCGTGCAAAAAATATATGACATGCAAAACATATATCATATTACCTACATATTATGAACATGAATATCGAAAGCACAAAACCGAAAAGTCAACTTCATTGAACGCAAAGATATGCAAAGGAATCAAAAAATGAATATCATTTTTCTATCTACAGCATATACCGTCACATTTAAGTCTGTATATTCACTTATGAAAGGCTAGTAATAAAACTACCTCATTAAAAGTTGCTCTAATTTTAAATTGAATTCCCAACACGTTTTAATGGTAAAATATATATTTCATTTTATATTAGGTCTCATAGGGACAGAGGAAGGATACCAGACTTCCGTGAAAATAGTAAAGTAGTTTTCAGTAGTTTATTTATTAGATAGGGAATTTTCAATAGTAATGAATTCAATAACCAATAATGAGAGTTTAACATAATTACAATGTGCACGGTCAAAAAAATGTAAAAACAGTTGTACTTGCACAAACGATTGAATGACAGAATTGAGGAACTAATGTATTCCGGTGTATGTAAAATAGGCAAGCATCAATTTGCAATTTCGAAATTAGTAGTGATAATGAAATTACTGACATCTCATAAAATATTTAGTAATCAAATATCAGTGAACACCCTCTGAATAAACCGATCAATGGCAATTCCAATGTGTACATGAAAACTGATGTAATTTTAAAATAATTCATTGGAAGCAGACATTCGAAAGCCACTAACTAATACCTGGTTTAATGAATACATTAACAGTTTATATTTATTTTATATATTATACCCTAATTGCCTATTATACCTAGTATATCTAATAATATAGGATTCATATAATATATTATTTATGCCTACTGAAACATAAATGACATTAGAAAGTTACTTCTAATGATAGTCAAAATATACCCTTTACAGTTTCTACAAACCCTTTATAAATAATGCATTAGATAATTTATGAAATGAATTATAAATGTTAACTAAATCATGCAGGTAATTCATAAATACTCACTGGCGTAAAGTAATAAAATTGAGGTCGTGTCCTCCTTGATGAAGAGTACCACCGTTTCAGAAAAATATGTAGAATATGAATTGCGATAAAATATCTCATAGCCGCTACCGGACTTTTTTTTGTAGGGGATTTTGTGTAATATAAATAGAATAACTCGATTTCCATTACTTACTGATTTTAAAAAAATATGTGAGTGTATATAAAACAAAAAATATCATAATACTGTTTCAACGCCAGAACAATACAAATTTCTGAAATATATTCCAAAATGAGACATTTCGAATTATTTAATTCAATTGTTAATAGAATATGATCATTTATTCAGAAGAAAATTATTTCATTTAAATTTTACTAGCAGTGGCAACTCTGAAAATACTATTTATTCACTATGAAAACATTGGACGTCGTTTGATCTGAATCGCCAGTGCTATGCGCGCATAGACATAATAATTATTAAATAATAATTTATTACATAAAATTTACAACGTAGGTATATAACATCATCGTCATCAATATTTTGCATATTGCCAAACATGTAGGTTTATGATATAAAATATTTTAAAAAATATACAAGGATCTAAAGAAAACAAATATAGCACAAACCATTTAAATAATAATGAGTAACAAACAATAAAGCACTATGTTAATTAAGCATTTTTGGCTATTCTGCAATATCATTGTAATTTAAATATTCCAACACAATAAAAAATGTATTTGAGCAGCGTACTCTTTGTTCTGGTTTTGATTAAATCAATATTATTTAATTCCTTTAGAGAAGTTGATAGCTAGAATAATTTTATACACATTACAAATGGACCATTTACGACGAGAGACATTCGATGCTGAGGTACAGTGATATTAAACGTAGGTCTCAAGGAGTGACAATTTAATTTTATCTTAATCTTTAAATTTCTCTTTAAATTATCAGTAAATGTATCTGGAAAAAAGCTTCTACATGAGCGTCGCGTACATTTAAATATTAATGTTTTAATAATATTCTTTTGTAGACTAAACATGTTATTAATTTTGTTGACACTTCCCCAGCAATGACACAATAAGTGAGTCCTGATTGACCCTATCCAAAATAATACATTTTTATAATTTCAAACTTAAATTAAACATATCTTAATTGGCAACTAGTATTGAAGTTATTTATAAGAAAATTAATGTGATATTGCAGGATAATGCACTATGTAACTACCTAAAAATGAAACCCAGTAGCTTTGATTTATATTTTCTTCATCAATTTTAACTAGTAGACTTTTGATTGTTTTTTTTGGGGTAATCGTTCTGAATACTCAATATAGATTTAACTGCTGTTGGACTGAGTTTATTATGAGTCAAATTATATAGTATAATTCACGTAATTATACAGGTTTGATTGCATATTTCTCTTTTTTTCGTATACTCACAGTAAATAAAATGGCTCATTTAATTCTTCTGTTACGGTCACTTAGCACTAAATCCGCGCTATCTAAATGCACATTTTATTCCACAAAGATGCGACGCCCGTACATCTTAAGCTTTAAATCACATTAGAGTGTTTGCTTCCAACAAATCTTGGTCGAAGTTAACACACGGAGTTTTCCCTGACAATCCCAAAATCTATCAGGGAGATATAGGCGAACATAATCCTTAACAGGACTCACGCAGGGAATTCAAAGGCCCACAGAGAAAAGAATCGCATTAAGTTTTAATTAACTCTCAAGCAGATCAGTTAATCCTTCGATTTCAAATGCAATCATCAGCTTCACTATTATTATGTTAATCGAATGATCTTTACCTAAATTATTTACGTTTTTTATCAAATGGTGATTTAAGCATTGTACACGTATACGTAAACACGACAGTACAATCTTACATAACCATGGACTGTTTTGGTCATTGATAGTACATTTAGTGAAGTTTTAGTGAACTGCATTCCAATATTTATTTATGTTTGCTACATATTATATCATATACACTATCCATATTGATGAAATATTACCAAGCATTGACAATGCCGAGATCTCGGACTCTATGACCGTAATCAATTATTGCACTATAAAAATTGCTGTGCCTTTTTTGGCGACGCCATTGTATATACACCTACGATCTAACGGTGACTGATGGAAACAGAAAAATGGGCAAGATATTGTTATATATCGTATGTCATCACCGCACTACAAGCAAAGGAGCTGCAGTCATGATTCGAAGGGCACTTTTCCGCACGCGCAGCACCTCAACCTGTCGATCTTGCCCAGTTACGATTTTTTATAACGAAACTTATTTTTTTTTATTGTGTTTATTTTTATTGTGATAATTGGGAAATTTAATATAAAACTCATACTAGTCTTGGAATATAAAAGCATTTCGTGTAATGGAATTGGTATTTTAAATTACCAATCTAACTTCAATCCATGCCCCAACGACTATTCACGCATCGGATCGTACATACAATACACCAAACTTCAGTAGCTTAGCAATTTGAACTGCATAAACATTAATCAATTTATTAAGGTGGTGCTAGTTCGTCACTGTCAGTATACACTATTAATATTTCTTAGAAGTGGAAGCATTAATTAAAGAATTATATTACTAACGCAGTTTGGATCCTATGGACGGGATAGAAACCATTTATCAACCGACTTCAAAAAAGGAGAATGTTTTCAATTCGACTGTATGCTTTCTTTACGTTGATTCTTTACCGACCGCAAAGGGGGTTTCAAGAAGGTCCCATGGAATCAGAAGATATGCCAGAGAACTCACCATTTATTTATATACTAGAAGAAATGGCGAATGCGCTAGTCACAACCCTAATATAATATATATATATATATATATATATATATATATATATATATATATATATATATATATATATATATATATATATATATATATATATATATATATATATATATATATATATATATATATATATATATATATATATATATATACTAGTAGATATTTAAATTAATTAAAAAAGTATTTTCTCTCAAATTGTGAAGTTGAAAACCATTCTCGATTCAACTTAAGCATCATATAATCAGTCCAGCTGTTTAGGTGGAGTTCAATAACAACACACGGACAGAAGAAATATATAATGCACTATAAAGTAAAAAAAATAATATTTTTAACAAAAAAACGAAATCTACTTTAATAAAATCTATTTTTAAAAAATACACCTGAATGTAAAAAATAATTACGTTATTCTAATACTATTACTACTTAGAATACATGAAAATTGTTAGGCCAATCAATTTATTAGAATACAATCAATTTATTATACAATTATTGTTTCTTTTGGAATCGGTGCCAGCCAAGGTTTACAAACATATAAGGAAGTAGCGTTGGCTGGCACCGACTCCAAAAATAACAATAATTGTATTATAAATTATTTTATTCTGATAAATTGATTGGTCTAACAAATTCTAAGTAGTAAATGTAGTATAACGTAATTATTATTTACTTATTAGTGCATTTTTTTAGAATACATTTTAGTCGGTTTTGTTTTTTTGTTAAAAGTACCTTATTTGTATAGAAAGAGCTTAACAATTATTAATAATTGTAATAATTACATAGTTTGATAATTCCCAGCAAAAGTAAATAATGAAACTCCATTACATTTTTGAGTCAACACTATAATTCATTAAAATATTTGTCTTCGTTGTGTCAACTGAGTCAACTTATATATAATATGGAAATAATGTATGTTCTCTAAATATCTACGACTATTAATCCATTTATAATAAGTATTCCGATTTAGTATATTCATTTATTTTTAAATTTCTTTCACATATGTCCAAATATATACAAAATTTATAAATAACGAAATTATTATATTTCACCTATATAAAACTATTTCCGCCTGGCAATTTTATTATAGAAATTTGTATCATTAACATATCATTATCCATTTATATATCAGTTCAACGTTTCTCTTTATTATTTACTATCTTCGCTATATTTTACAGTCCCAAATTTACTTAGCCCCTACTTATCTGATCACATGCTGTTCACTGTAGAAGCTACTTATGGGAAACCTGATCCACAAAATATTTCCAATGAAAATTACGTGGCGTAATTCAATACTCTGAAGTGAAGTCTGTAATGCATCTAATTTACAAAATTTATGTTAAATTAAGTAACGCATTAGCTAGATAGAGTTTAGATAACCAAATAATAATATAATAATGATCTATATCCATCGTATATATTCATATATTTAATAATTTTTTTAAAACAATTTCCTGTGATAGATGTGCATAGTTTTTGTTTTTTATTTCAAATAAATATTTACATTAACTTTTCTAAAAAAACTGCGTCCTGACTTAACCTTAACCTTGATTTGACAACATTTTTGTTTATTCCCTCTTTGATACCGTAAAACCATACCGTGATAGATATGCTTTGTTGAAAGAATTTATAAAGAGACTTTAGTGGCTTAATTTCATTACATCAAGTATTGTGTGCACGCTAAAGAAGGTATTGAAATAACATAGTGATATGTATTGTTCTACCTTATAGGTATGCGCTAAAATATTTTACAACCTTGGACATATTATATATATATATATATATATATATATATATATATATATATATATATATATATATATAGGTATATATATATATATATATATATATATATATATATATATATATATATATATATATATATATATATATATATATATATATATATATATATATATATATATATATATATATATATATATATAGAGTAATTACACTATCGTTCCTATTCGATATATCATTAGATTATTCATTTCATCTACGTATAAATTAATTCCCTTAAACGTATTCTGAAAAATTGTAGCAGTCACGAAAATGACTAATCCTAAAGTATTACGCACATTATCATAAACAATAAGCTCGACCGGGCAGAGGTAGTATGACTATAGTTAGTTATACGTACCAATTTATTTTATATAATGGATTTGATTAAGCATTTTCTGGCATGAAATGCGTTTTGCTTATAGCGAGATTATGGGGTATATAAAATGGTCTTTTAAATCTTGTTATTTATAGGATTTTATAAAAATAATATTTTTCAGATAAGAATATAGATAAATATAATCTAAGAAATATGTATTTAACCATATTAATAATGGTAATATGTAGGTACCTATATTAATATTTATTTAATAGCAAACCATCCGTATACATTCTCTATTAAATATACAGAAAGAAAAATGCTTTAAAATTTAAAATGAAATTTAAAAAAAAGTCCTTGATAATTTCACGCAATTTCTTGATATTTTCTGATCTAAGTACTAAACTTATTGTAAAGATTGAGTTTCCTTGACAGCGAAGCCATCCTTATCCCGAAGAGGCTGGGAACCTCACGTGGGTCACCAAAAAGACCAAAACACCGAAAACCATACTCTCATATGTGAGGAACTAACCTCAATACAGCGGTATCCACGACAGCCACCGTCAAACAATACCACAATACAACACAATAGATGTCAAACGAATAGAAGGGAATCAATTAAGAAGATTTAATAGGGAAAGGGCTACTATTTGCAAATAAAATAAGTGCAGTACCTAAAATCAGAAGTGGTCAAGTGCCCAGTGCCCAAGATGCCCCGCAATTCGGCCAAATCGTCTAAGCGCCGTCGACGCCTCTCTTCCTCATCTAGTGAATCCCCGCAATAGCCTATTCGCCGCAAAATTCGAAAAAGGAAATCCTATACACCGCTGCACACATCACATACAATAATCACCGATCAAGTAAGCAATTCATCTGCCGGGGTAAGTGACCCTATTCTCCATAATATTAACCATGTCGTAAATAATACTCTAATCCCAAAATTCAATTCAGTGTCCGATCATATCGTCGGATGGCCGGATGTAATCGATCATTTAGCTTCCCTGTATCACTGGAATGATACAACAATAAAGTTTGCAACGTAGACAATTTATCACGTAGCACTATTTCTTTACAAACTTTGAAATCTATCAGAAATCCATAAAGGCCCATACTGCAAAAATTGGTACGTCAAATAAAGAAACGGCACTCAAAAAAGGTCTACATGATGGGAACTATTGTTTTACCTGTGACCAAACTACTCACATGCATAGTAATTGCCCAGATAAAAATAAAACATACTGGTATTACGGAAAACAAGGTCACATTCAAGCTGCCTGTTTAAATAAAAAAACATTCATTTGGCAAACAAGTTAACTTGATAAGTGTAGACAAAAGTTTTCTAAACGTATATTTATTAATAATAAACCGTACACTGCTTTGTAGGTTTAGGAAGTGACTGCTCATTGATACACAAAAGCATTGTCGCCCAATTCAACACTCCTATTATTCCTTTAAATCAAGAAGTTACTCTTTCTGGATTTCTCGGTGTAGGTACCGTAGTAACTGAATAAATTGATGCCTATATTCAGGTAGATGAAGCCAAATTACTTTGCAGTCTATATGTTTTGGACGATTCTTCCTTCACCCATTCTGTTCTCATACGTAGAAACTTCTCTGAAGATTCTTCTATTATGTATTGCCGAATCATCGATCAGCTGATTTTTAAGAGCAAAGAAAATATGTCCACCTCAACCAGCGTCCTTGATCACAGCCTTCTCTCTCCCATAGAAAACAATCTACTATATAATTATGTGCATGGCTTTATTTGTTGTGTTTCCACCGATATTAAAAACCTTGGAAAAGTGTCGCGAGTTTCCCTACAAATCAAATTAACTTCTAATAAGCCCGTTACATTCCGGTCGCTTAGCTTGTTTGTTCCACAAGACCAGAGGTGGAAAGAAATATGGCCTACTGCATTCAATTCCAAAGTATGCAACTCCTTTCCACACTCTGCATTTGGATCATTTGGGCCCCTTCACCATAACTAAGTCTGGAAAATCGTATCTTCTAGTAATAGTGGATGTCTTTACCAAGTTCGTTTTTCCAAAAGTAGTTCCCGACACAAGCGCCTCCTCTGCTATCAAACAACTCCAAGAAATTCTGTCTTTGGTAATCCTCGTAAAATGATTACTGACGCTGGTAAAGCATTTACATCCCAAGCCTTTGAAGAGTTTTATGCAAATAAGGGCACTCGTCTTTTTATCACTGCGTTTGTTATGGCTCGTGGAAACGGGCAGGTTGAAAGAAGCAACTGTATTATTCTTAATGCCCTGCGCATTCTAGGAACATCTACTGACACCGATGACTGGGATAATAAACTAATATAACTTCAACAAGGTATCAATAGCACAATGTACAAAACTATGTAGCAAATCCCGGCATAATTACTATCTAGCATTAAGTTGCGAATGAATAATGATTACTGTGAAGAAGACACTGAATAAATAGTTGACGTAACTAATATCCGAGCGGAAGTTTTTCAACGTTTAGAAGAAAATCGTGAGAAACAAAATGCATATTTCAACAAAAAATGGTGCAATGCAGTTCCCTTCAAGGTGGGAGACCCGGTACTAACCAAGATCTCCAGTCATCCAGCCAATGATGACAAGAGCAAAAAGTTATTGCCCAAATTTAAAGGGCCATTCAAGGTAGTAAAAGTGTTATCCAATGACCGCTACAGAGTAAAGGAAGATATACATACGGCGCGGTCCAGATTTCCTTTCCAGATTTCGTGGTGGCATTGGATAACATGAAACATTTTCAATCTCTCCGTTAATAACTCATCGTCACTTTCTTTCAATAGGCCTGTCGCATCATGTGTTTCGTCTGTTTGTCACCACCCATTCATCTCCGAGTAACATACTCTACGAAACCTGCTTTGGTGGTATGCTCAGTTTGCAGAGCACTTTCTACGAATACTCTACGACACCTGCTTTGGTGGTATGCTCCGTTTGCAGAGCAGTTTCTACGAATACTCTACGACACCTGCTTTGGTGGTATGCTCCGTTTGCAGAGCAGTTTCTACGAATACTCTACGACACCTGCTTTGGTGGTATGCTCCGTTTGCAGAGCAGTTTCTACGAATACTCTACGACACCTGCTTTGGTGGTATGCTCCGTTTGCAGAGCAGTTTCTACGAATACTCTACGACACCTGCTTTGGTGGTATGCTCCGTTTGTAGAGCAGTTTCTACGAATACTCTACGACACCTGCTTTGGTGGTATGCTCCGTTTGCAGAGCAGTTTCTACGAATACTCTACGACACCTGCTTTGGTGGTATGCTCCGTTTGCAGAGCAGTATCTCCGATTACTATACGACACCTGCTTTGCAGAGCAGCCTCACCAACTGACATGACGTGTTACATCTGACTGGTGGTATGTTCCTTCTGCTGAGCAGTCCCGTTTACTATCATGTTACACCCATTTGGTGGTACCCTTCTCCGGTAACCTGCAGTCTTACACGGGTTTGCCTACTCACCGTAACTTCTAATTTGTATTACGGTTATTAATCTGTATTACTGTTATAGGCTTTCTTTCTTCGTCGTTCGAGGATGAACAACTGTCAGGATGGGCGAGTGTGAGGAACTGACCTCAATACAGCGGTATCCCCGACAGCTACCGGGTGGTGGCATATGGGGCTGTCAAGCAACGGAGCTATATATGTCAAACGAATAGAAGGGAATCAATTAAGAAGATTTAATAGGGTAGGGGCTACTATTTGCCAATAAAATAAGTGCAATACCTAAAACATAGTATATTGTCAGGATCGATATAAATTATTTTTATTTGTTCCGTATATTCCGAGTTTTAAATGCACTTAAAAATTAAAATAACTATAAATTTACCATAAAATGCACTCTACTCTACTTATCAATCCATGTAATAAGGGAAAAAAATCGTAATATTAATTTCATGTTTGACACATACATGCACGCACAGAAGCTACGCCACATGCTATGTAGCAATTTCGTTTTACGCTACCTATTTTTATCGTGTTACACGCTGTGTTTGCTTTGTTCGGTAATTTAACATATCAGGTAGAGACAAAATTTATCCTGCCTTTTTCCTCTTTGTGCTGGTGTGAGAGTGTATTGCATGTATTATAGAGACGGCGGATTTCTCACGCATCCGTGCAACAATATGCCATGGAAATATGATAATATTTACACTCAGTTACAAACGATGGTAAGGGATTTACTAAACTTGGTGGCTAGAAAATCAAAAA